>VZTL01071776.1:0-32952 GCA_013400535.1 Scopus umbretta | reverse complement strand
TGATTCTATGAGTCTATAAAGTGGTATTATGAAATACTAATTATGATATAATTGTATTAGGAGATAAGCCTTTATAAATTGTTTACCTGCTGTACAAGATATCTTTGTTAATATCATTATTTCTCCTTAACCTGACCATGATGATTAGGTACCAAGGCCCTGATGGCTATTATAAAATGTCCAGCATCACTGCTTGACTTCAGAACTATATTTGTACAGAACTCCAAGGAAATATATACAGCTTGACTTTCACTGGGATGACTTGGAGTCCAAGCAGTATTTCACTGTAGTTCTATGTATTTAATACCCTGCTTCTGGCAAATTCTTTACCTTTTCCATTTACTGCTATAGCCTTAGCTTCGTCAGCTTCATAGACGCCTTGGCCGCAGGAGCCTGGCCCCACTTATTCCATTTTTCTGTGAGACTCTAACTTTAGTTGATAAAAGTAGCAATGTGACTGCCACCCAAGGGACTTTTGTAAGGACATTTATCTGGCTTTCCGAGTATGGTTAAGTAGCGCAAAATACCAATAAAGAATATTTAAACAGGATTGAGACCAAGCTAAATAGAGCATTTCTGAATTGTCCTCAGGGATTACTATTAAATGTGAACATTTCTAACGGAGCTGTACATGGGATGCATGGCTGCAGCACATGTAATGGTCTCCATGACCTATAACAGGTCTATAACACTCCTAGTCTGCAGAGGACAAGGACTGGCAATATGGTAAATAATGATGAGGACCAGACTATCGTACACACTGATCTGAACCATTTCATTAACTGCACCAAAATATGTTTTAATACAGCCCAAAGTGGTCTTACACATCTGGGAACAATGTACTCAAACTGTGTCTATATAAGGCAGACGTGTCCAGGAGAGGATGTAAGGAGAAGCAGACAAGCAGCTCAGTGTGAGAAGACACAGTATGCTTGGATGGGATTGCAACCAGCTGAAGTGTGGGAAGATAATGCTGTAGGTGGAGCTGGTGAGATGGATATTGAAACACTGCACAGAGTCCTTTGTACAAATTTTTTAGAAGATAAGGGAGAATGAAAAAAAGTGCAGGCAAAATACACAGAAACGAGATAATTTCTGGCGTAGTGCCAGAAATTGCAGTCACTATTTGAGGTAGTTAAAGAAGTTAGAATTTTAAAAAACAATTTAATTACAGTGAATCAGCATTTTTCTGGAGAAAATGCGATTGCTAGAATAAGTCTCTTCAATGAGGGAAGGAAAGCTATTAAAAAATCAGTGCCTGGAATTTTAAACTGGGCAAGCTTAATAGGATAAAAGACATGATTTTTTTAGTGGGATGGTAACTAATCATGGGAACATGTCACCGCCAAGGATAGCAGTGGATTTTCTGTCCCTTTGGATTCACAGCTTGGATGCCATCTGGAGGATAGGCAGTAGTCCAACACAACATCAATATCAATGATATACAGGACGATCTAATGAACCCTTTTGGCCTGATACTCAAGGAACTGAAGTTCATGGGAGTTGTGCCGCTGACTTTAACGAAGGTGGGATTTCATCTTCTGTTCCCAAGGCTTTAATAATGGAAAAGGTATTAATTACCTCTGCTCAAATGAATGAAGGCAAAGTGACGTGCAATACCGTGGAGGAAAGCTGCTAACAGAAAGCAGCAATGATGTGAGTTGAAACCAACTTCTTTTTTTTTTTCCTTATGAGTATTTTCTGTGTTTCAGCTGCATGTCTCTTGAAGCACATCTGCATGGTCAGTTCTAATTATAGAACACTTCTGGGACATAACCCCGCGTACAGTGGGAACCAGGGTTGCATCACAGACGTTGGAAAGCAGCAGACTGAGAGGGCAGATCCTAGTGATCCAGATTTCACCAAAAGAACAGATGCAAATTTGGTAACTGAAGGTAAGCAAAGTTGTTCAAAGGTGGGGCAAGTTGAAGGTCATCTGCTTTCTCATTGAAGGGAAGCAGGATTAACAGCACTGGATAATTCTGGGCTTTGGAGATGACTGCATCTCTGTCAATGAGCCAAGAGAAAAGATAGATTCTTCTGCTTCAGTGGGATTGACTATTGCTTCAACTTCAGAAACTGGCTTATTTGTATAGCTGCATTTAGATGCCTTGCCAGAAGTGAGGCTGCTGGCTATGTACTAGTTTCTTTTAATAAAGACATGTTCAAATGTTACAAATCTGCAACTGTTTCTTCCCTTTCTATCTGCAGCATACGCCACACATAAAAGGCTGATGAGTTCTTTAGCCCCTTCCATGTTAAGAAGAACTAGAACATCTGCTATAATAAAAAATATTCTGTGTTTAAAGGTCAAGTGCAGCAAATACTCTGATAAGGCTGCAGTTACTGAAAGCAGACTTTTGATTTTCCTGTTTCCATTTAGATTTGCATTTTGAGGCACTGAATCATGAGATGCAAGAGGTCCCTCTAAGGTATGAGCAGGATCCAGTAAAATATGGACATACGTCCAAGATGAATGCACACTTTACAGGCAAAACCACAAATCTACAACTGATCAGAAAGTCTGTGAAGCATCCCCCAAGAGGACTTTAACATCAAACATTTCAAATAGTTTTGATAGCAAGTAAGTACAGTGAAGCCATCAGAATAGTCAAACAATAATGATTAATTTTATGCTTTAGATCTTTGAAAATTCCAGTTCCCCCTGTGAGCATGCAGAGAAAAAAATGCATACATGAGTCGGTTCCAGTTCGTTATCAACCCTCCCTGGTATATGCCTTTCTCATTCAGAAAACCCTTAAATTCCAAATTGAGTTTGTAACAGCCTTGTCCTGGAACAAAGATTATGTGAATACGTTCCTGCCCTAGCCATCCAAGTACAGAGCTTGGTCCTCTTGATCTTCCTTGGGAGGCAGAAGCCTTTAGGATCTGGTACACAATGTCTTAGTTTGGCCTCTGCTCGGGGGTGACCGAAGCTGGGCCCTGTCTGGTGCAGCTGAGCAGAGACAGTGTTTAGGAAGACAAGACAGCCAACCTAAATCACTGCACTGAGGTGGTGTGAAAACCCCTCCTCCATCCTCTTATGGGTCTGTTGTGTTAGAAAGGCCAAAAGAAGGGTAGGCTGCATCAAAAGCACTATTGTGAAAGAGCCGACGGATTTTATACCATCATGTGATCTACTGTGAGTCTCTGCTGGGGCTACAGATCCCAGATTAGGACACCCTTATGCAAAAGAGACAAATTATAAACTCCTTATAAATGACTAAGCTAAGAAGTTCATCATCTAACCACAGGAATGTAGATGTCAGGCCATAAATCCAGAAAATAAATTCTAGGACATATACTGCAAGGATTTAGGACCTGTTTATACTATAGTGACCAGCCTAATAAAAAAAAAAAATGGTATAAATATGCTGAGATCCAAATGGGAAAGAAGACAACACAGCATTCATATACTTGCATTCACTTTCACATGTTTGATTTGCAATTAAAATTGCTGTGTTTTTTCATTATAATTAGACCCAGGACGTATTAATTCTGCATTGCTTTTCCTGACGTGACCTATAATCTAAAGCATTTGCTTAGTCTCAGTGCTTCTTCGTCTCCTTAACCAAAACCAAAAAAGGTTTTCATTCCTGTTGAAATAAATGCACTTGTAAGTGCCAAGTATTACAATCCTGTCATATGAAGAAGACCAAACCCATCATTTCAGGTGTAAGTTGCTGAGGCTAGCCGCAATGTTTACTACCCTTAAAGTAATTGCACTTGTAAAGCTTAAAACATTATTTCTCTGACAACATAATGACCACTTTGATTTTCCAAAGCAGACACCTCTTCAAGGCTTCTATACACCATACTCAAACCACAAACCCATGCCAGTTGCACCATACCAACACAGTCACTTCAGTGAAAAAATCTGTATTTCTAAAGTTCATTGTACCTTGTTTTCCGCTCTTCTGTTTTTACCTTTTCTGTCAGGTGGGAGGAGAATGATAGCATGTCAGAGATGTCTGCCTGGTCCAGCCTTACTTCTGCCTCGGGCCTAAATTCAAAAATAAGGGGATAATTGAATAAAAGACCTCTTAAGAAATTGTTATGATTATTAGACTATTAGGGGATAGTTTTACTATCACTGACCAAATTCAGACACTCTCGACAGTGCCATATCCAATCCTACTTACTGTACTTTCAATATTACTAAAGCCATCAAAATGCTTTATAAGTGCTGCTGCAATATTACACCTACTCACCTTGAGAAGAAAAGGTCCCAGTACTACAATATTTTTGTTGTTTGACAGCTTCATTGTATTAAACTCTCTCTTTCAGTGATCCTGCACCCACTGTTGGTATATTCACAGTTGGCTGTTTTTTCTCCGTAATATTCTTGTATATTTTGTATGTCAGGAATACACGTTTTCTTTTTTTTTTTTTTTTTTTTCCTACTCCCCAGCTACTTTTCTTGATTTCTGTTATATATATCTCTTAAACTATTTAGATAACTAGTATTGGTTCATTACATTTGGTTCCTACAGATGCTGGAATACTTGGAAGCAATACCTCTTTCTAAGTATTGTAATTTTCTAAAATCCAGTGAAGTAATTTACTGCCTATTGGCAAAGTAAATGTCGCAAATAGTGAGGGGCTTTCAAATTCTAATCCTTCAAACCCCTGACTAGTCAAATTCTGGCTTATGTGTAGTCTACAGCAATGTTGTTATCAATGTGAAACAGCTGATCTTAGTCAAAATACAGGAATGCATCTCCCACCCCCTTTCTCTGGCTCACACAGATAACGTGGATGCACAACACCTTCTTCACTCGAGTATTACATCAGAAATCTCACTGATGTTGTTGGGAGATGTGCTGCATGAGTAAACATCAGATGATTGAGACTATAGATATGGATCTGTAGACGATTTTTTAGTCATTTGGCTATTTACATAATCAGTTAAAATATCCTTCTTTTAAACTCAGTAGAAGTTCTCACAACCTAAACTGACTAACTGGCATTGCAGCCATTAATTATATCAGTAGAAATTATTGGCTCAATATTATGAGTAATTGGAAGAAATTCTGAGGTCTGTGTTATATAGAGA
Organism: Scopus umbretta; assembly: GCA_013400535.1. NCBI lineage: Eukaryota > Metazoa > Chordata > Aves > Pelecaniformes > Scopidae > Scopus > Scopus umbretta. The sequence continues at coordinate 27,896 of VZTL01071776.1, read as the reverse complement.
CTGCACCAGCTGGTCGTGTGTTGCCAGTAGCTCTGAAAAGACAGCAATACAGTCAGTGGGATTCAACTTCAGGACAACACACCTGCATTCAAGTGCCTACCATTGCCCGTACATGGGCATCTAGAACCTTTGAACATCCCTTGGGTGTCCTGCTGGGCCACCAGCTCCTGCTGCAGAAGGGTTTGTGTCTCCTGCAGGTCCCGCTGTCATGTGTGGATGCTTTGTGTGGATGAGCGAGATACACAAGGACATTTTGAATGGCACAAGGTGCCTGTGTGTGGATGCTGCATCCCACGCATGCCCTCTCTCAGTGGTGGTGGGCGTTTGGATTCTTGGCCTGCATGTAGACCTAGATAAGCAGACATCTGCGTGCAGGTGTTTGCATCCTTCCCTGTACATCATCTAGGAGAGAGGTTAATTTCAAGAGGCTGTTTAGGCATACCTAGGGTTGGTCCTAGCCTTGGTGTGCCCTAAATTTCTCCAGCGACAGTTTGGGAGGCCTTACAGCTGTCTGCAAATGCAGAGTCAGACAGTGGGACTGAACCAAGAGGGAGGAGAGAGGAGACACAGACCTCTGCCTCAGGACAGGGAAGCTCTCCAGGCAGCGCTGTGTTGGTGCACATGCCCTTGCTGGCACCACTGGCTGCTCCCTGCAGAGGAGCTGTTGCTGGGGAGGAGTTGATAGGCAGCACTGCCAACATTGCCAACATTGTCCACCAAGAGATGGACACACAGACATGCTGCAGCACAGCTAGGGATGAATGATGCTGCCAAGGCCTCTGCTTAGCTACTCAGTAGTTCTTACATCTGACAGCCATCTTTGCAAAGCCATGGGCACGGCCAGACAGCGTCCCTTGAAACAACATGACCTCTGGCCATGGCACTGACTGCTGCCAGTGTTTGAGAATGCATGGGAGGAAGAAGGGGATGCAACAGCAACCGATGTCTGTAATGAATACATCATTCTTGTAGAAAAATAGATGCTGCATCTTCTCCGGCACTGTGGGTTTTTTTCTTCAGTAAAGTTTCCTAACTACATACCCCAAATTAACGTACTGTGCTTTGGCTGTGAAGGTCAATCTGAAAGTATTTAGTAATTCCAGAAGCTACTAACAGCCTTTAGGAGCTCGCTGGTAGCATCCAATAGCTGGCAGGGAAGTGATACATGAATGTCCATAGAAACATTTCTAGATGCATTGTATATCGGTGTAGTTGCTGATCTCATTAAAACACATCTGCATGCTTGCCTTCCTAAAAAGATCCTGGGATGTGTGAACGAGTATCTGGCCGTAGATGGCACCAAACAACCATGAGCGGAGCAATCCCTTCTTGCTGCTGGAGCAGCCCAGCTGAGGCTGCTGGCTTGCAGCTGCACCCTGAGGCACCCCCAGCAAACAGACTGTCTGAAATGAAATGCTGGAAATTTCACAACTTCCTCTTCCAAGACACGATTCTATCATCCCCCCAAAATCAAGTAGCCTTTCTGAGCTTCACAACTACTTTTTCCTGTTTAAGTCCCTCCCAGTCTTTTTTTTTTTTTTTTAATACAGCAGCACAGAAAACGTCCTACCATGGTCATGGATGTAGTATGTTGGTGCTTTGAAAGAGCATGGGAAGGGACCATTGCTGCTCTGAAGACCTAGCAGTCTGAATAGGCTGTTGCATAGGATTGTATGCCATGAAGCCTAATTTTTGCTTTTGCAAGCAATTAGGTAAAGTAATCCTATTCATAAACTGATGAAACTCTATCTTAAAATCTAATTACTGTTTTTTATTCCAACAACAGTTGTTGGGATGGTGTTTTGCTCCTGTGCCTCTCTGAAGCTTAAAAAGATTTTAATTTCCAGATTAGATTAATTTGTGGACATATTATCCTTTTTCATTCCTGTACCAACATTATGTTTTAGCTTAAATAGCTCTTCTTCCTGCCTGTTATTTCCTGCCCAACAGAGCTTCCCATCAGGCCCATCAGACTATGTGACTCACAGGCACAGTGGTCACAGGCTTGGGAGGAAGACATTTGTTTGCCTTCACCTCCCTACCCTGAAGATATGCCCAGAGCTTTTCCCTCCTTGGCTCCCAACAAAATGCCCAGCTGCCGTTGGGGCTAGAGCATCACAGCCCGGGTAAAGTGCTTATAAAGACATCAGCTTGCTGAGGGCCATCCAGAGGGTATGAGCCAGGTGAGATTAGGGAAAAGATGAGTAAGGAGTAAGCAGGCAAGAAGAGAAGTAAAGGGATGGGATCTCTGGAGAAGGGGTGATGGGGTTGAGCAGTGGTGCAGATGGCTTGGGGCAGACTGTGTCTCTTGACTAGCTTTGGAAGCTTCTGCCACTGCCTGTTATGAGCATATCAGGGAGGTTAGAAAACAGGCATTGTGGACTACACATGAGGTCAAGGCTTCTCTCAGTTCACTTCATGCTACTACCTGCTGTGCTGGAGTCTTGCCATTAGGGTCATCACTCTTCTCCAGCTTGCTAGCCAGTTGCTTCCCTGACCCGTTGGTGTTCCGCAGCTGTGTGCTCCTCGATGCACACCCATTCCCACGGCTTGGCCATTAAACTGGGTCCCATTGGTGATACTCCAGTATTTCTCAGAGTACTCTCCTTCAAATCTTTTGCTTGCCTTCAAGCACAATGTGCTGTTACTGTCCATCCCTCCTTCTCCTTCCCTCCTCCTCAGCTATGGCTGCCTTGAAACTTCCCTGACCGTGCCTTTCTTGTACAGTTGAACTAATATTTTTCCCACTTGGAGGACTTAATAAATAATTTGTAGAGATCCAGTCAGGCTTCTCTCCTCTCTGAAATAGGTAATTTATTCTGAAAAGAGGAAACTGAGACCGAGTAAGATTGAACAACAACCTGGTGTATTGACAACACTGGAGGTTCATTTACAGTACTTACCCAGAGGCAGGCAATTTGTCCCCAAGCATAGCTACTGTACTTTGGTCCAGCTCTACTAGTCTTTTTGCAAACTTAAGTGCACACATTGAAGTAAAGTTTTGTGTATCCTCAGTTAAGAACAGGGCCTGGGAAGTTTGCATGTTCCTGGGTTTGAATGTCTGCTTTCATAATCCTCAACTCAGATGTGCAGTATTACATCTGAAAGGACTCCTTTCCCTTCATTACATTTCTATTTCATTTTAGTCAATGAATATTGACTGCTACTGAGTGATTGCTTCTGGGACTGAAAGAGGAAAGTACCACATGGATATGGAAACAGGATAAGCAACTTTATTTTGCAAACACACATTCAGATTTTTAAGACTTCATTCAGCACAGGTCTCTCATTAAACATGGGTTATAAGCTCCAGAAATCAAGGATTGTCCTGTTTATTCTGTACCACACTTCAGCTATGATATCAATAATAATTTTATTGGGATTTTTGCCTCAGTGAAGATTGAATGCAAAGTGCAGAACTAGAATATAAAAAAGGCTCAGCTGGCTCAGCCCAAAAATTCATACAGGGTCTTCATCCTAGGAGAAGGCAAAAGGACAGGGGGAACATAAAGGGGTACTGCTTTACGTCTGCAGCTTTCAGGAATCTGGCTCTTGTTCTGGTTCATGTTCTGCTTAAGCTCAACTCACCTCAACGTTGTAGTAAAATGCACTTTGAGAAGTTGCATCTTGTTAAATAAGTGAGAGTTAATAGCTCTTGTTGCTTAAACATTTCATGTCCTTGACATCTGTTTCTTTCCTTTTGACCATGTGGTGATGGCAAAGCTAATGTAGTTTCAAGGCTTCTGACTAATGCCAACATTTATTTGAGCATCTGCATAAATCATATTTAAAATAGATAAACTGATATCCAATCTCAAATGTCACAGCTTCTTCTCTCACTTAGCACAAAGTAAAATATCCTAAACATCCCGCTTCTAATGTATTTGCTGCTGGTCATACATGATTACTGTGATACCTCCAAATAGCAGCTGTATTCCAAGTTCACAAGTTTTCTTTAATTTGCATTAGTATATTTTCTTCTTTAAAGTACATTTCTCCATTACTGTCCACAGAATGAAATGTTGATTGTCAGCTCACTAAATTAAAACAGAAAGGAGAAGTGGGGTAACTAGACTGGCCACTACCCTTATCTGAGCCTGCTAGAATTAAACAAACATTTTCTATCCTTCCTTCTGTTTGTTTAAAAATGTAATAGCAATTTTATTTTATAGCTTTCCCTGAACTACATCTGTCCTTCCATTCCTTTTAGCCATTCAGTCTTTTTTTTTTTCTCTGATTTGCTTTTCTGTATTACCAATGACCCTCTTTGAATTAATATTTGTATAAACAAAGGAGAATATTTTCAGCTTCAGTTTGGAATTTATTTTCTATCATGTCCCTCACATAAATTGAGTACAAGATAAATTCACCTGCCTTCCTGCAGATCCCAGGTCACCTAAGATCAAACTGGTGCTTTTTAGATAGGATGAGCGTTACCCATTTACCAAACCCTAGCAGCACTGAGGGTGGGTTTGTATGATCTCAGGCAGTAAAACCATTTCCACATGCACAGGCAGGCAGAAAGTTCTCCAAGATCCCCAGCATGCCTGAGCACATGGAAAATAAAAAGACTCTCCCATGAGGTCCCAGAGGGATTTGGAGCAAGTACTGATGGTGACTTGGAGGATGTTATTTCTTCCTGACTCTGAAGCCTTGAAGCATGAGATTTGATTATATTGTTCCATTGCAAAGCTGCAAAATTTATAAGCATTAAGAGCACAGCAGTGAGTTTCCTTTTCTCTATAGGAGACCACCAGTGGGTGTATGGGGTGAGCCCCAGATTTCAGAAGCAGACACACGCAGACACTCACACAGATTTCCCTACCACACCCACAGGCAGGAAGGAGACAGGTAATTCACGTGCTGCAAGCATGTGAGCAGCATCTGCTGCTTTCGTGGGTAGTGTGTTCAGTCATTCACTCCTCTTTCTGTTCAAATGAAGCTTCATTTCATCTAAGCCCAGCTGGTAATTCCTGGACCATATTTTGCTGCTATTTCCAAGGATGAAACCACCCCAGCTTCTCCATATGAGACACAGTTATCGAGTCACCTCCCAGCTTCCTTTTGTGAAGGGTTCTTCCTAATCTGAATTATTTCTCTTCTTCTTTTCTCTGAATTATATCTCTCCTCAAGGCTGGTGCAGTGCGGGTGCTCTCCCAGCTGGGCTGAATGGGGGGCACATTTGCCTCCTCGCTCACAGGTCACCTCGCTCCTCAGGTGAACTGTCCTTCCTTACAACAGCTGCAGAAGCAGAGGTACACCATGATTTGCCTTCTCCCCCCCCCGTTTCCCTTTCCCATTCCATTCTCCTCGAAGTTGCTCATTTCCAGAATATTCTCTCACACTGAAAATGTGTAAAAATAAGCCTTCCCCCCCCCCCAATAACTGGATCTTTCTTTTGTAAATGTTAGAACAAACCCTACTGCATTGGGACCATGTACACAGCAGATCCAGAGCACTAAGTAGCCGATTCCTAGTACATCTTACCAATGCAATCTATTGAAATCCAAAATCTTATCAACAAAGACTTCGTGACTCATCCTGTGAATCATCAACATAAATGCTGAATAGCCTTGGACTAGAAACTGAATGCTGGGAGACCCAGCAAAACCAGCCTGGTTCATCGGAGGTCTCCATTCTCATCTAGCTTGATACCTCTCTGTGAATGTCTGGATTTACCACTTGCCTTCTTAATGTCACCAGCTAAAAGCTCTTAGATCTAAGTATATAAATATATAAAATACATCTATGTAAAAAATTATATATAAATGCACTGCGGAAACCCAAGTAGATGGTATTGACACATTGTCACTATTGTCCAAACTGTAGCCAAGTCAAAGACAGTGACATTTCATTTGAGAAGATCTACCTTCCATGAAACCATGACATTGATTACTTGTATTTTTAGCCTCTACCTCTTTGCTGCTACAGTGTTATAGAAACCATTGCAATGTTTTGCCTATTAGGTTACCTTCCTTATATTTTCCTCTCTTTTTAATATTGCAAACAAACACACTGAAATATTTCAATACATTGAAATATTAGTGTTAGTGTTTACAGTATCTCTTCATATATTTCCTTTAAAGCCCTTGATATGAAATCTCTAGGCCTGTACGTTTGAAAATGTTTAAATTTAGTAGGCACTGCTTTGCATTCTCCTGTGTTAATTATGGAAGTGAAAAAGAAAACTTCTGTGCCAGCTGCAAAATTGTCGCTGTGGTTTGTATTTTTCTTTTTCCCTACATAGGATGAGCAGAGATCTGGTTCTTTCGTACCCCTGAAGTCTACCGAGAAAAGCTGAGCCTCATGTGAAAACTTCACCTAAAAGCTTTTAGGCAGCGGCTTTGGGGAGCACCCCCTGCCACTGCGGCAATGGATGTTCGGAGCTACCCACTGTACCGCACATCCCTTGGTGCCTGCCACATTCACCAACGCCCACAGCACACTCATGGCTCTTTCATCTTCAGCTTCCTCTTGAGAAGCAGCCATAAATTGAATTCCCTTTCAGCTACCTGATTTGCAGTTTTTGGCTTTGCATCCTGATCAGATACAATGTGATTCATCAGATAATTTTTCTGTGCATTTGGAGAGCTGCAAAGAAAGCAGCATTTCTGGGTTTAGTACTCTAATCACTGTTTGATGATATGCTGTGCCTTTACTCCCCCCCTGCTCTACAGCTTTTCTCTTCCCAACCCTTAATTCTGATCTTCAGGGTGTATTTAAGCCCTAAAAAATTTAGCAGATTGCAAAGCAGCTACTGTGTATCTTGGCAGTAATTGCATTACCACTCCTGTTTTCTCTCCACAGTTATTACTTATGATACTCATATCAGGCCTTCCCCCGGAGACCCTAATTGATATTGATGTTATTGATGACTGTGGTTTGGGAACTCTGCCTCTCTGTTGTGGTACGGCATTTTGCTCTCAGATTGCACCAAATACTAGTTGTCATTTTTAGTGTATTGAATTTTAAATTACATAAATGGAAGCAGATTTTTTGAATCGCTTTGCCTTTGGTGTGGAAATAGGCTTCCTACAGCTAGCTTCCATCCATCACTGGAGTGGATTTTAGGCAGACATCACAGTGTGGCCACAGTAATCCTGAGCAGGTGACTGCTGGGGGGGCTCAGGATCACTCAGTGCACTCCTGCGGTTTCCACATGAGCTACAACCATCTCCAGTTGTTTCTTTCTTGTCACATTGCATAATGACAGCCAGTAGGTTTTTCTTCTCTGGACTATCATTGCAAATGAAAAATCACAACACAAAGCTTACTGCTTCTGAGAATCATAGAGCAGTTTGAGTTGGAAGGGACCTTTAAAGGCCATCTAATCCAAACCCCCTGCAATAGCAGGGACATCTTCAGCTAGATCAGGTTGCTCAGAGCCCCATCCAACCTGACCTTGAATGTTCCCAGGGATGGGCCATCTACCACCTCTCTGGGCAACCTGTTCCAGAAGCTTCAGAAAGCTTCACTTAACCTGAAGAACAAAATTCACGGCATGATGTCAAAGTGCCAGGAATTGGCTTGGTTCTTATGTACTATAGGTGTAAACCTAAGCACCAGCTGCTTTAACTGAAATATTAAAACAAATCCTAAAGGCTTTCTGTTGTCAGTTGGTTTTGTAAAACACTTCTGATGCTTTAACCAAATTGCCCACCAGAGCTAAGCAGGTAGAGAAAATCATGTCCAGCTAAGAGAAAGGGATATGCTCAGATATACTTAAATATTGCATATACTATTTTAGACTTAAATTACCTGACAGCATCTTTTTAAGTTAATATTCCTTTGAATGCATACATGCGTGAGTTTAACTTATTCTTACTATGTTAGAGCATTCACATATAATCTCTCACTCCTGTTAAGTGAGACATATTCTCAAAGAAGTTATATAATACTACGAGGAAATATTAAACATGAACCTATTTTTTATAACTAATAGCTGTGTCCCCAGTACAGATGAGAAATGCTAAAATATGTTGATTAAATGCTGGCTTATGCTGGGCAAGCATGTGAAGCAGCTGAAGAGCAATAGAATCATAAACATATAATTAAAGGTGAATTCTTCATCCTAAAGGAACCAAGCCAGCCCTTCAAGGAACTGCAAAACCTGGGAAGTCTCACCAGGATTGGATCCATGCACAGGCTGAGAGCAGTTATGGGTCCTCCATGCCTGGTGCTTCTTTCAGCTGAACTGTGGTTTTGTTAAAGTATCAAAGACGCATAGCAACAAAACAATGAAATATCACAACTGAGCCTTTTTAGATCACTCTGCTTTTTATACATGACAATTACAGGTTCCCTAGACAAGCAGTGATTCAATAGATACATTAACACAAGTCACACATGCATTCATAGTGCAGTAAAACTGTTAGTGTATGTCTGGGAAAGCCTTGTTTTTATTATAAAGCAAATCTGTAAATGCCTTTGCTTTGTGTGGGAGCTCCTCCACTCCTCTACCCATGAGACACAGAGGGGATGATGAAAATATCAAATGAAACACCTCGCAGTTTGAGAAGGTGTATTTCCCTGCCTTCTTGTTAGAAATGCAATTAGTTTTCCAAACCACCACTTACTTCCTTCTGTGAGTAGCACAGAGGATGCAAAAAGATGGCCAGTGATAGGGATGTTTTGTCTCCAGATCCTTTTAACAGGGCATGGGACTTCTGCATGGCACCTCAGCCTGAAACAATGGTGATTCCCAAGAATGCTTTGAGTGACGGGTCAGCAAAGTCTGAAATCAAAGGCAGTTGCTTTCAGTGAGCTGAGCTGAACACAGGAAGAATAATATCTTTTTGATGCTTCCCCAGGGGATACCCGTATGGGAATTATAGCTATAATGTGGTACAGTTTATTTAAAGAGCAGTGCTTTACTTAAAAGATGTGAGACCATAACTCAGTAGTTACTCCTCACTGGCAGTTGGCTCTGAACTAAAGATTTGGTTGTAGTAAGTTTAAAAAAGGTGTTCATCTCTAACATGTCTAAGCTAGTAGACCAGGAAAAGAGAATAAGCACTGAAGAACAGAGCATGCTTAAATGAAACATTATCATTAAAAGGCTTTTTTAATCAAGTGTCCAGTGTAAATAAGTCTGCACTAGAACAGGCTGAACGGGCATTTCTGAGGCTTTCTGCATGGCTGAGAAGTTAAAAAGAGGGATCCTGATTTGTGACATTACAGAGCTTCAGTTTTTGTTGTCTTAGATGCTCCAATACCCTTGTGAGTCCTGGTCTCCACTGAAGTTAACTAGGGGAGATTTATTCACAGGTCTAAGATGGACATTTTTTTCTTCTATCTTAGATTCAGTTACTAGGTTTACATTTTTCAGATTTCTTATTTCTCCTCCTTCATATCATGAAGTGTAACACATGTAGCTGTACTCACACAGCCAGAAAACCCCAACTTTGATGCTGTAGTGAGAAATGCTTGTGACAAATGTGAGATGATTAAAAAATTTGGGATAAAATGCCTGTCAGGGACCGCCAAATTGAAATTCTCATGACATTGCTTTATTTTGTATTGTTAAATCTAGCTGAAAGAAAACAGGACCTTTGTTTCTTAAGACTTTGTTTCCTTCCACTATTTCTTTCCTATACTAAGCTGCAGATTGTAATCCTGTTTGTCATCACAATCTGTCGTGGGAATTATGATATGATGCCGGTCTCACTGACAGCAAAACTCATTTTGACTTAGGAACACATAAAACCACATTGTATAATCTCTTTCCTCAGTTTATATGATATAGAGTCAGCCCTAAGGTATCAAATGGGATAAAGAATAAAACATTTAGTTCTCAAATAAGAAAATAATTAGAAAGCAGAATGTTCTAGTTATAAGAAAAACAATCTCAAATTGATCTGTTTCTGTGTCAGGCGTTTTTAAAAAGTGTCAGCATCCCTTACTTACTGAAAGCTAATTTAGTCACCAGGCTCAAGGTGTTTGAATATCTTATGTAAGGCTCTTCAGACTTGAGGCACACAAAATCAGAGATTATAAACAAAAAATTCATCCTGGACTCTATGTTTTCTACATAAGATCGTGCAAACTCTTCTGCAGAAGCATGTGATCTGCAGTGGAGCAGGATCCCCCAGTCAGAGAGACACCGGCACTGCTCAGTGTGGCACGGTTCATGGCAATTCTGGGAACTGAATGAATCCCCAGGACCAGCCTTCTGTCATTTGCTTTCTTGTCAGGGTGTGACTCCGCTTTAGATATCATTTCAGCATAAAGAAGTCTTGACCTTATTCAATCCCAACTGCTGTTTTCCTCCACTGCCCACTTGTTAAATCAATATTAGCACAGGCAGTGAAATTTGGCTTATGAAGGTTGGCATCTAATCTTGTCCTATTAAAAATTTGAAAAGAAAGAAATCAAAACATCAATAACTGTACAGAATTTTTCTTACACAGAAAGGAAAAGTTATATGAGAAACAATACACGGGGTATTGGGAGCAACACAACAAATCTGCAGATTTCCCACTATGCTTTTTGTGCACCTGGAGCAAAGAATGTACTTTCAGTCTATTTTTATTTTACATTATGTAAATACACAGCCTAAGAAGGATGTTACACAAAATCTCCATGGGTTAGGACAGAACATAAAGATCATCCTCCTTCAGTCTCTCCATAGGTGCTGCCCAGCAAAAAGGTAAGCAGTTTTTATACTTACAAGTAATCATACCTGCAATCTCTGTACTTTCCTCACCTCATTTTATGCATCATGTCAATTGAAGGTACAGCCAGATCTTCTCGGAGAATTGCCGAGGTTATCAAAATACACTTTCAAGGTTTACAGCGAGGAAGAAAAAAAATGAAGGGTTTCATACTAACAGTAGAGATAATGAGGGAAGAGATTCAGATAGCACACATTCAGCTTTTTTTCTCTGCTGATCTCTGGAGAAAAGGCAGGTCATTCTCATATTGAAGAAATGCCAACAGGTGGAGTTAAAATTGGAACTCAGAAATGCTGCACTGAATGTAGGGAAGGTGAGTGAGCAGGAGAATAAGGTAAAAATCAGCTCTGAGAGTCACCATATCAGTGACATGGTTGGGAAGGAAGGTTCTCAAAAGGGAAAAAAGATAATGTCAGAAATGCTTCTGCACAAGGAAGTCTTGAAAGCAAAGGAAAAATAGACATATATATTTGAGCTACAAAGTAAATTTTAACTACCTAATCTGTGAATGAGGATCTTGAGAACAGTGTGACTTTCCTACTCCCGGGATAATCATGCCAATAGATATAAATTACGTTTACACATCTGACAGTAACCTCCTCATGTGGACTGCAGGTGGAGGTTTCAGTAGGAAGGCACTCACATCCGATGGCTGTGTCCTCCTCCTGCCAGCCCAGTGCTTCTGCTCCCTGTCTGGCTGCTTTTCCCCCTGACCCCCCCTAGGTGTTTTTCCATGTGTCCCACTTGGTACATCCATTTCCCCAGCCAATGTAGCTGATGTGCTGAGAGGGCTTGGGCTCCTACTGTCCTCCTGTGACCTGTTCGCCTCTGCAGATTCAGGAGATGCTTTCCTCTATCTCATGGCCACTGAATCCTGAAATACTTTTCTGGACAACAGAGAGTGTCCTCAGGAGAGTTAGAAAACTTCTCCATGCTCCATCAGGATGGCCTGTTGCCTCCTGATTAGGCCATTTTCTGGGGAAGTTGAAGACCTGTTTCAGTCCTTTCAGATTGAGATAACAGTTAAACAGATATATCCTGGGGCAGAACTCAGCTGATGTCTCCCAGCTGGATTTTAAGAACAACCAACCCCTCTTCAGCTGATAAATAAGGCAGATAAAATGAACATAACCCATAGCACTCTGTGGTCCACCCTGCTTTATCCCTGAATTTAGCCCTCCAAATGCAGTGGTTTGTTTTTCTGCTCAGTTCAAGATACACAACCCGGTGGATATGAATAGGAAGTTCCTGTGCACATTATGTCTACGGCATTTCTAATTGTAATATAATTTTGACTTTCAGGAAGGCTGGTCAGATGTGAAAATGTAAAGGGAACTGATCCTGATGATAACGATAAGGACAACTAACTAACAAAGGGGCGTTGGGTGTTTAGCTCATGTTCTCTGAGACAACGAACGGCCTGTTAATAAAAAGGAACAAAAGAAACGTGATGAATGAGAGTGGGACTCCTAGGAGGAAACAAAACACAGTTGCAAACAAAGATAGTGAAATAATAGGGATCCTTTAAACCAGTCATTACTTTCCCGTAGAACCTACAAGACACAAAATTCACATAGGCCAAAAGGGCCGATTGCTAAACATGTATGCATTTGTAAACAAGATGTAGTTTGGAGTCAGGAAAAGGGTAAGGACTAGATGATGTGCTTACTGAACGAAACATTAATTGGGTCAAGTGAGCCTTCAGTGCTCATAAAACTTCAGAGACTTATTTAAATAATATTCCTATCCTGTATTTCAAATGAAAAATAATCTTGGATGCAAGCATTTCCCCATTTTCAGATTTTGCAATACAGAATTTGCCACTTAGCAGTAGAACACAAAATGACAAGCACAAAAACTCAACAAGTGAATCTGGTCTTTTTTGCATCCAGTTTGGATGAAATAGAAATAATAAAGAGTATCAAGGCAAGTAACCAGGCCGAGGCCTGATGTCTTCCAGTGCAAATGGATGCAGATGCTTTGGTTTCCTTTTACAGAAATACTGACAATTTAGAAACCCCCTTCAGCTTTCTCTTTCTACGTTGTAATCAAAGGCATAAGAAACAACAACAAAAATCCCATTTTACCATATTTTTACTGCTGAGTTTAAACATGGCTTAATTCAATAGAGAAGCAAGGTCCAACTTCATTGCTCAGTCTCGTTAACTCTAAATTAAAAATACTGCACTTCTGATGTATCACTGGGACAGTGTGCAATGCACACATCTCCACAGTGCTCCAAAGCTGCCTTGCCCAAAACCCCTAGGGAAGTATCATAGACCCCTCCAGCAGTCCCATAAGACCTCAGATGTGCTGCCACTGGTAAGCCATCGCTCTACCACATTGTTGCTCCCAAATCCTCTTCTTGTGAATGAGTAAAGAGCTAATGGCTGCAATGCTGTTCCTCTCTGAGTACACCCTGAGCAGAGCCCTCCTTCCCAAGAGACCCAGGAGCTCCAAACATGTGTGATCTTATGGCACTTCCACAGCATCAGGATGGACAATTCCTGCACGGTTCCTTTGCATCTCCACCTGCCCATCTCAAACACCAGTCAGCAGGTAAAAAAATAACACAAATAAAGTGAATTCTGAAGAGTGGAGCATTACACAGCCCCTCGGATGTAGAGAAAGGTCTGCTGGGGCAGCGCGAGCAAGTGATTGCTCTGGCACAGAGATGCAATCCCTGTGCTGATATGGCCACCTGAAATTTCTATGAAATGCTGGTCTGTCAATGTTGGCCATTACTGATCGATATATGAACTCATGTATAACCACGCACATGCCTGTGTACATGAGCCTTTTACATATCTGTGTAAAATGTGGATTGGCTAGATACAAACTTGGACAAAAGTAACTACCCCCTCCAGACTGTGGCAGGGGGGCTGTAATTTCACCTACTCCATGTCACGGGGGAATATCTGCAGATTTAAGTTCTAGCTACTTGTTGGGTTAGGTTTTGTTAGGGCTTTTTTAGCTATGGTAGGACCATTTAGAGACTTCTCAGCACAGATCACCCGCTCCTTATCCCAAAGAAACCATTTCATGTATTCACACAAGAGATTGCACTCATAAGATGCAGAATAACAGAGTAAAATTACCTTCCTAAGTGAGAACTGTGATCGACACTTGCTAGAAAACCTTTCAGGACCATTTGTAAAAATAGCTGAAGTTGTGTTGTTTGTATTAGCACTTTGAACTATTCCTAAGCTGAGTTTTATGTTTGCTCAGGCATAAGGGGAAGTGTTGATGTTTACTGAGTCAGAACACTGCTGCTCAAGGAGCTTAATTAAATTTATCATTCCTGGCTCATGGTGTCTCAAGACAAGTCACAGAATGCACGAAGCCACCAGAAAAAGGCAGATAAGCATAACACCATTTTCCGTGTTTTCTGAGTAACCAACTGTGACAACGGGAAACATCAGTCTGGAAATACCCCTGCTACTGTTAACATTTTTTCTTACCAAATTCTCGCTATAACAGAAGAATGTGAAAGTGGAAATAATTGAATTGCACATTGAAAGGGACAAATCTCATACGAGTTAAAGATGTTTATCTTCATTGAAATAACCAGACAGGGGGCTACTGTGCTTCACTCAGTTAAGAAAGACTTGGTATTCATGTTTATTTTCCATTTACAAATGAGAGCCCCAGGGATATGATAACTTAGCTGGAACCGTTAAACTTGAAATTATCACTTGGAATCCAGCCCAGTTTGCAATAATCAAAGGTTATTATCTGATGGGTAGAAGTGGAGAAAATAATAACCTGGTTTTCCTTGCAACTTTTAAGCGACTTTGGTGAGAATGTAAGAACAGCTACACCCAGCTAGGCAGGGAGCCCATCCAGTTAAGCCTCCAACACTGGATCCTGAGAAGGCTCAGACATATCTGCCATATCTGTGTCTGATACTTTTTAAAACTTCTTTATACTTTTGGTCTCTATGGTACCCTGTGGCAATGAGTTTCTCAATTTAATTACACCTTACTGAAAAAAAATATTCTGTTAATTTTAAACCTGCTACATGGCAATCCTATATGATGCTTCTAGACCTTAGGTTATGAGAAACAGCTGCTTACTACCTCTATATAATGATTTACAAATAGCCAATAAAATTCTTTATGTAGCCTTTTTTTCTAAGCCGAAGAGTCCCGTAATGTTTCCTCCCTCTGCCTAGAAGTTGTTTCTAGTCTCTGTTCCTAATTGCTGCCTTTCTGTACCTTTTCTGGTTATATACTGTATCAGTGGAGCAAAAGTCCATGCAATACTCAAGACACAGTTTCACCAATGGCTCATAGGGTGGTATAACCGCAGGTTATGTTTAATTTCCTATCTGCATTTAATGAGTTGTTGATACCTTAAACAATGTAAAGTACATTGGTGAAGTGTGACTTCCACCTGTACAAGCCATGCCTACTCTCACATATAAAAGATTTACCTTTACTTTATTCTTCTATGACTCCTGTCATTTACTTTTGACTAGCTTCATCATTTGCAAGCAGCTCCCTTCTTGAACTTCAGATGTTGGTGCTTTTTCCATTTTTGTAGGGATACTGGATTTAAATACCTCAGAATCACCGCTACAGAGTTATTCCTCTGTAGTGATATGTAGAAATAGCTCCTGCAGACTGCTCAGGATTAAATCTAGAGCTGCTTTTCCTCTTGTGGATCATCTGACTAGTTGGCCAAGAAGTAGAACTGCCTAAAACTGTCATCTCTGAATAATACTGTGCTATGAACTTTTCCTAATCCCCCTGCAGACAGCTGAAGTCTCCCATTGCACCTACCTGACCCCTGCAGCTTTTACTGAGGGTGTTTTGCAGCTGCTGTCACCACCTGGTCAAGTCACTAGCAGCCTCATGAGGCGGATTTATCATGCTTAACTTTACTCATGGAACAGGTAAGCATTTTGTCAGAGCTTGCCAGGCAGGCTCCTGAGCTTGTCATCAGCAGAGAGGGATGGGCGCTTGCAGAGCAGGGCTGGTTCCACCCGTTTGGCACCCTGCCTTAGCACGGGGTGGGCTGTCCTCTAAATAGGTGGGTCTAACCTCCAAGTGCAGGACAACTGGGTTTTGACTATCATTCCTTCTTGACTAGGAAGGAATTTGATTTCATGGCAATAGATTTTGCGGCACATTTTCATTCTGTTTCCAATTTGAAACATAGCTTTCTTTTAACAAGGACTACTGCTCCTCTAATGGCATAATCTTCTCTGTTAGTCAGATATATCTCTATTCTACTGTATTACAGTACCTCAATGATTATTTTCTAGCAGATGCCTAGTACTACAAACATTTAAATTTAAATGTTCCAGTACGCTAATCTCCATCCTTAGACTCCCAGCACTCACACAGAGCACTTTTATGTGGAAACTTAATCTAATCCTGTTTTGTATGCCTGATTTTCTTCGGACTGTTTGCACCAATCTTTGTTGTTTCCTATCTGGATTTTGTCATCTTCTCTCAGGCATGCAGAGTGTTTTCAGTTTTACCCTTTCAATAATGAGTCACTCCGACTGGCGTGCTCTCCTGCACCTGTCATCTTGTCCTCAATCCCCCATTTAAAAACACTTTTATGGTGCTTTTTTAATCCTGAATGCTAGCAGACTCCTTCTGCTCCATATCGAAAGCTGGAGTTTTCACACATTCTGCATTTGCCTTTATTCTGCTTACTGGAATGCTGGTTTATGGAAACAAGACTCTTAAGCACAATACTGGAGATGTTCAGGGAAAAGAAATCTTAACTGATAAATATGAATATGTGTAATGTCCTCATGGGAAACTTAATCATAGGAGCCCAATTCAACAAGAAAGCAGGGAGACATGGTGAGTCTGTCCATCTCACTGACAGACTTCCTTGACACAGCTCACTTTAGTTAGGAGGAACTGCAAAACCAGTTTGTGTATAATTTATTAGAGAGAAAGATAAGTGGGCCTAAATAAACAAACAAAACTCAAACATTTTTGAGTCTGTTCACAGTCATATTATAAAAATAAAGAAGCATGCACACTTGCACACACAGAGATGAACCTTTTGAAATAAATGATTTGTTGAAAATTATATCCTGGGTTCCAGTGTTCACTGAGGCGTGCTATTAAGCTGAGCTAATTTTTTGTGTCTGCATCAGAAAACCACTGCCTCAACTGTGGCTATGATTTGCACATGCAGCACAGAGCAGGACACAAAACCCATGTCCTCATCCTCAAGGGAACGCTCCCAGAAAGCTTAAGCTGCCACTGCTTTCTGTCCTTGAGATCCATCCGGATTTGTCCCGAGATCCGTCCAGATTTGTCCTGCTACTTCACCTGCGATAGAAAATCCGATGTCTGTATAAAGGCCATGAAAATAAGAAAGCCTGATGCCATGCATACTTCTGCTCCTTCTCCATCACCAGTCTTACATGCAAAGCTGCCACAGGCACCTAAAGGATGTGCTGGGGATGCTGAGGTTGGGGTCGTTCATAAATCCAAGCCTTTGCAGAATATTCCCAATGCTTCCTCTCCCTTTCCACTACAACAAGGGCATCTTGGATGCCAGGGAGGATTAAGCCGCATCAAGCCAGTACTTCCCAGGGACATTACCCCCCCCCAAAAATACATTTTAAATTCTCCAAGAGATTAAAGCTATTGGTATTTACGGGATGATGACTGAGAACAAGGAACTGAAAACTGTGTATGGAACTTCCTATATGTGTTGTGCATGCAGAAACCCTTGGGTATTTTACACAGAAATGTTGATTATAATTATAGTACTAGAACATCTTTACGTGCCAAAGCGTCTGCCTTGCACCTGCTCTCCTGCCACGGAAAGAGAGCAAAGAGAGAACAGAGACTGCAGCAGAGAAGGGAAGAAAAATAGTAACCTCTTTAGAAAAGCTCCTTCAATTTTTCTTCAAACAATTTTTTTCTTGGCCTCAGTGTGGGGAAAAACAAGTACGGCTCCTCCACACTTTCCTTGCTCATGGATATAAGCAATCTTGTGAAGGGCATCTCAGCTCTACAGTTCTTTGAAGAACTGAAATGAAAGGATGGATCCTCAGAAGCTGGTATTTTCTCTTTGGTTGAGCAGGCACAGGTCTTGCAATGTCAAGATGTGCTTTCTTGCCCTCCCACCGATGGGAATGTGTTTATTGGCATCAGCTGAGAACCGACATGACTCCCTTGAAGTTCAAAGTAAAGTCGCTGCAGCTATCACAGGGAGCCAGGGCAGGCTTTAAAACTGCCTTTCCTTTTGAGGCCATTGGATCATTTACAGATTGCCAGCTTGATGCCAGTCAACACAAGGGGTTTTTTTTTCTGATAAAAGCAGAAAATGCATGAGGAAATTAAGCCTCCACCTATTCTGTAGTTACTACATAGCCCTGGTCTTCATCCATTACTAATATAGGTCCAAATTCAAAGAAAAAGACTTTGTTTCAACAAGGTGCTTAAGAACTGATACGTATAAAAGTTGCTTTAACAGAGCGTTCACTTAATATTGGTACAAATTATGCCTAGCATTCTCTACTCATGTCCTCTGAATCCTCTCTAAGTAAATCAGTAAATAAATAAAACTGCCATTGAAAATACGTGTTTAAATGTATTTAAAATGTTTATTTCAGACAAAAAGATGCTCGGTGTGCATGTCAAACAATATTCTATTTCGGAGTATTTGCCAAACGCTAATGTCACGGACAATATGAGCGATCTCTGGCAGTGCTGAGATAATGAATACCCAGGGTAATAATTTCCATTATGAGCTCTGCATTTCAGCTGGAAAACACACTGAACATTATTTGCATTTTAAATTCTTTCTTCTTAATAGCAGCACCATTTTTAAAAATACATATTTGTCAAAACTTATATACTTAGGAAGAGATATCTGACAAGGCTTAGATTTGTTATGTGTCAGTTTCCAACTCGGTCATATGTATTCAGGTAAAAGTGAATTTCACATGCATATTTATATCTCTCAGTATAAAAATACTATATATATTCACAGCATCTATATATATATTCTGGGGTGGTAAGAATATATATTCTTCTATATCATATATATCTTACATTTATTTTCACAGCATACGTAGAAATAGAAATAGAAATAGAAATAGAAATAGAAATAGANTAGAAATAGAAATAGAAATAGAAATAGAAATAGAAATAGAAATAGAAATAGAAATAGAAATAGAAATAGAAATAGAAATAGAAATAGAAATAGAAATAGAAATAAAAATAGAAGTTCTTTGAAGGTAAGAAAAAACAAACAGCAAGAATTTGCAACGTCTATTATAGCCAAAGTATTTCAGTAACAAAAAAAATACATGATAAGAACTGTTATTTTGGAGAAAGAACTAGTTTAAGAGGACAAGAGGTAAATGTAATGGAAAAATTTCAGACTTTTTTTTATATTTATGCTGCAGCAATGCCTGGAGGCCAGAGAGATACTTGGCTGACTAACAAAATGCTAATTATTCAGAGACTTCTGTTCCACAGAGTAAAGCCACATAAGTAACTTGGAAAGTGGGATCTGTGGAATTCTTAAAGCATACTATTGAAAAAAATCTGTCAGAAGAAAATTTAAAAGATGAGAAAATTTACAATAAGGTGATACCACACTGATTTGCTATTCTGTATTTCATATTGTGAACACTAGGATGTACAAGAATGTAATGTGTGATGATAAGACTGTGGCTGCAGGTCAAAGAGGAAAGAAATCAATTAAATTTTGAGCAGAGGAAGCTGATGAAAATATTGAGGCTGCAGCTTTAAAAACACAGTGATAGTGATCTTCAATTTCTTTAAAAATGACAAATTTCCACCTATCAGAGAAAATTTGCTATCATCTACTTTGAAATTTTTCCCTGTAGTAATCTGAGTATATATATATTCTTAACAAAACCATGTGTTGCACCTCCTAGTTTATCACCCGATATAAAATATATTGAATATTTTGATATATTTTACAGTGAATACTCTAGTATCTCGAATATTAAGTTGGGGCATATAAAGACATGCACAGAAGCTTTTGAGAGAAATTAAAAAGGGGAGGATCTTAGGCAAAATCTCCAGATGGAATAAACCAGAGACATATCTGTCTTGCACTCCCAGACAATCACGTATCAAAACAACTTTATTAAGACTGTGATAGTGAGCACCAGAAAGTTAGAAAACTGCCAGAATCATGGTGGTCTACACAACTTAAATTCAGTTTGTGTGCGTGTCCACATTATAGCAGTCAATGGCATCACCACCTTCTGTTTTTCAGAAGTCCCTTCCCTTTCTCGGTGCCCAGAATAGGTGATGACAACATACTGAATTGCTATTCAATATATCATTTGTTCTCCGTACAGCCTGCACACTGTGAGGGTTTTCTTGCATAGCAAAAACTTACAGACAGGATTTCAAAATGCTGCTCTGATGAGTTTTCTGCAGTCCAGTAACTGTGGTGGCTGCAGGAATTAACGAACAGACTTCACACAGCCTTTAGGGATTGCAGGTGCCTTATGACTGCTGCCATTTTATACCTAGGTAACTAAGGACACACACTAATGTTAAAAATGCTCTTTAAACCTGGCTGGTCAGTGTGAGATAATGACCATCTCATTTCTCCATAGCCTTGAATTATACGGTACTGCGTTTAAGGCATGATTCTCATTAATTTCAGCTGCAGTCACGAACCTCAGATCCACAGCATCCAAGCTATTTAGGACACACAAATGCAAGAGGGAATTTGCACTTACAAACCCTGGGAGGGCTAGACTTACACATTTCTACAAATCATACTGCAGACTCTCATATCAGACACACAAATATAGAAACATGTCACTGGGATTCACATTATTTAGCTTGAGACATCTAACAGCTATTTTCAAGCTAAACTAGATGTTTCTGAGCTAAACTAGTAATCTTTTAGAGTCAGTAGAGAGACATAGACTGTGCCAGAGAGCTTGTCATCTTGCCTGCCCTGTACATTTTAGATATTCTAGACATCTCATCTTAGGATGAAATTGGTTGTCCTCTGAAGGTCCCTACATAACACAGCCTGAATTCACCATCTTAGACATAGAAGACTAGCCATTAAACACTTAAATTAGATGAGGTATAACTCATATGTGTGAGGTATAACTCATATGTGAACTTCACAGAATTTTTTTCTCCAGAAGTTTCAGGATTTTTTGAGTAACTTTGCAGTGTTAAAAGTGTTCCCCATCACAGTCTGGAGGTGAATTCCTATGTTTGTACAAATGCAAACAGAACTGGGGGGGTGGAAAACATCTTTGGGTAATGCAATAGTAGCACCCGGATAGGAAAACTTCAAGTCTATGAAGCAGGCTCTTGTTACTTGAGCTAACAGAGTAACTGTTAGTGGTACTGACTTGGAGCCTTCCCTAGAAGGTGATGGGACCTTGCCAGCAGGTTTCTCAGGCTTTGCTGGGGTAGGGTCTTCCGAGGTCCATCCCAGGCTTTGGGAAGGTGTACACTGGGCCAAACAACTCCTATACCTACTTTTTTTCCAAACTTGATTCCTCTCTCCCTTCCCCTCAAATGTACTAATATTTCAGTCATGTCTCTTCGCAATTTTGGCTCATCTCACTTCTTATTAACCAGTCCCAGATTCTACTCTCCAGACTTCTCTCCTGACCACCCCTGGGACCAAGACACCCAGGCCCAATGTCCTTCAGTAGGAAGAACCTGTCTCGTGCCTTTCGACTGTTTTCTCAGTCTTCTCCCCATCTGTAGGCACTTGGAGCTCTTCCTGTCCTCAGTCCTTCACCTCAGTCTTCTTACCCCATTAGTGCTATTCCTCTCTCCCAGTTTCTCCTCCCATCCAGCTCAGAGGTCTTTTCCAACCTTAACAATTCTATGATTCTATGATTTTACCCTTCATACAGAGCCTATTCCTGTCTGACATCATCATGTTACTCTTTTCCAGTCCAAATTGTCCTTCCCAAGCTCAGTGCTTTCTTTTGCCAGCTCCTGTTCCAGCCATTCTTGTTTTGCTTCTGCATCCTCACTCCCCCTCTGACCTGTCCTGCACTTTTCCTCCTCCTTTTCTCCACTGCCCATTTGGGCTTCGACACAGTCTTTTTGCTCAAACATGGCCTGTTCTTCCTGCATCCTCAGGCTATCCTTCCCCACATCTACTGGAGCTGATTCTTCCAGGCTGCCTTCACAGGACTTCAGTTCTTTTGTCAGCCAGCTGCAATGTCTCTCATGAGCTCAAGCCCTGGTCCCAGTTGTCCCCTGCACTCAGCTCACATGGATCTCCTGCTCTCCTTGCCTCTCTCCACACCCCAGTCTGGTTCCAGTGTCAGCGCTCCGGGTGCACCAACAGGCTCTGCCACGCAGATATGTCAGCACTATCTTTGAGGGCAGCCTCTGCTGGAGGGAGAAGGGTGACCCACTCAGCATGGAGGAAGTTGCTGTGACACTGGAGGTTTTGCTCCAGGAATTGATTGTCTCTGTCTGTCTGTCTGTGTGACAGGTGATGGCATGAAGGGGAGAGGTGAATTAGCCTTAAAGGAGGCCCAGGAGCTCCTTCCAAAACCTGTGAATGGGCTCCCATGTTTGGTAATGATAGAATGTGAGAGGCCAGAGCATGCAAAAACATGGTAGGAAGAGTCAGGTAGTCAGCAGGGCCACGGACAACTCCCTGAAGGTGAAAAAGTGAGCTGTCTTGATGAGCAGGTCCACCATTACCAGAATGGCTGAATATCCTTGTGAAGGGGCAGGTCTACTATGAAACCCATGGGCATGAGCTGCCACAGCTGGGCGGGTGTGGAGAGGGTCTCCGAGATCCTGGGGCCTCTGCAGAGGCCATTGGTGCAGGCACAGGTCTCGCAGGCCAGGATGTAATCAACTACATCAACCCATAATCTGGGCTACCCGTCTGCCCAAGTGATCAAGTGGTATGTCCTCCAGCAGCCCCCATGCCTGGCTGCGAGTGCATTGGTTGGGGACTGGTGTCTGCCATGGTCCCCAAGCAGTGTACGGCTGCTTGCTCCAAGTATGAAAAGACATCTTTTTCTTGTAAGCAGAGGAATGGAGAAAAGAGAGGCTGCAGACCCTGTTACTGCAGTTGGGGTCCTGTCACTGAGTCCCAGTTCTCCTTCATCTCCTTTTCCAGGCTTAATCTTCCCACTGGGCTAATTAAACCTCCCCACTGCCTCCACTGAACGTAATTTCTAGTTCTGGTTCTCAATATCCCACAAACCCCAGCCTCAACTCCATTACCCAGTGTCTGTCTGCCACCAAATCACTTGTGCACTTCTCCCTTTCCTTCTCCTCCTCTTCTTGCCACTCTCCTATTGCTGCAGCCCAGGTGTCTGGGCTATGCAAAGGAGGTGGAGGAGAGCAGAAGAAAAGCAAGCGCCTCTCAGTTTGGATAACTCACTTCTTGACATACCCCAGCCTCTGGCAACACAAAGCTTAGGTTGCAAGGAGAGCCTTGGTCAGTGTTCTGGATGAAATGAGCCCCAGGTGAATTTAATTCCTCAAGGAATTTCGTAAGTTAATTCTTCAAAGTCTTTTTAGTGAGTGACTCAAATTATGATTTTTATAGACCTGGAAATTGGCTGAATTTGAGTGGATTTCCAGAGAAAAACCAAAAGGCAAATACCTGGTGCAAAGGCAAACTTCAGAGTCCAAAACCATGCAGTGCTCCTGTACTTGCTAAACTCCCCTCAAAAAAGGCACTAGAAGGTTTTTGTGGTGCAAGATGATGTTTCTACCATTTCTCCCTCATTCTCGGAAATGGCTCAATGATTTGAGCTGCCTTATTTTGATCACAGTTTTCCCCCCAGACTGAGCCTGAATAAACCTACCATGGAAAAATTTAGTTCAAATAAAATTTGGAAAGTTATAAGCCATGGAAAATGTGATTTTTAAGGGAACTGACAGGCAGTCTTAAAAAAAAGTGATATCAATATTTACTTCTGGTACTTCTGCCATTTATCTGCATCTTCATTAAGACAGGCAGTCTACCACCAGCCTGTACAACGAGCTCCCTGTTCCCTGTGTTCGATGCTACCATTAAGCATCACTGGGTTGTGAGCACGCGACGAAGAAGTACTGAAATTCTGCCACGGTGGAATCTGCAGCCTCATAACATCCGTCACCAGAAGCCAGGGAGGAACCGCCGGGCTAGGGGGTCTCCGCCAGCGCTTATCTCCAGGTGCCTGTGTAAGAGCTCTGACATCCCCGCAGCGCAGTACAAGATACCGCGTGTACTCCTCAGGGCTGGCACTGCTATCTTTAGGACTCGCGTTGTCTTTCTCAGGTGCTTGTTTGTCAGAGGAATGGCTCACACGTGACTGTTTCTCGCAATTCATTCCCTCCTGCCAGAGGTTAAACGCTGCATCAGATACATCACCAGCTGAGCGGCATGCATCCTTTTTGAGAGTTGATGCTGTGCTCATGTCTTAGAGGTACAGGGGAAATGGAAAAACAACCACTCTGCTTCCATGCCTGCCTTTGTAGGCAGGAAAGCAATAAATCTGAAGAAGCAGTTAATTGAATGGAACATTGTGAGAGGAGAGATCACGCTGCTGAGGACCGTATTACCAGCCAGAGGAGTCAGATCAGGACAGTCCAACGATTATCTAATTTCTTCATCTCTTCTGTCAATAGCTGTTGGGCTAGAGCGACTTCATTTCATTTGGCTGCCTCTCACTTCTTTGTAGGGTCGAGGGGGCAAATCCTGCCAGTGCCACGCTGCAGCACCGCGCGCTCCAAATGCAGTAAACACTGTGACATTATGCTGCATTATGCTGAGCGAGCCAGACACTTCTGCTGAGCCCCGGCATTAATGATGTATCAGTGTTTCACTGACTCCCATTCTATTAAAAGAAGTTACAAGATTGGTGTTCAGCACTGAGGTCTCTGTTCCTTATCTGCATGGAATTTAAAGTGCCCATAAGTCAACAGCAAATGATATTCCTATTTTTTAAAAGACCCCTGTAAGCGGTGGCTGATCCCATTACACATTCTCAGTCCCTTAATGTGTCCCTTTCCCATGTGGATACGTTATCCTTTACCATTTGCCAGCCTGGGCCTGGGAGCAGAGTGCAATGGGGGAGGGAAATGAGGAAGCCCAACCTGCTGTGTGGAGTCACACCTTGCCACATGGACACGCGGGGGCCTCAAGTAGGTGTGCGGGTGCCACACACACACAAACACAAATGTATTGCTTCTTCCACAGCAGATACCAATGATCACCCGAACGTGCTCATCTGACTACGAAGTTTTTAACGGCATCAGGGCTGGGATAAATCTGGGAAAGTTGGAGGTTTTCAGTCTCACTGACAGAGTGGGCTGTAGAGCTCTGCCCCTTCGACTGAGGCCATTCGCTGTTGAATCCTCTAACCCTAGGAGATGGTGCTCCCCAAGTCACAAGGAACTGGGTTCCAAATAGCACAAAGAGGGTGAAAAGACTTGCGCTTTCCTGGAAATGCACCCCTCCTCTTCACAAAGTTTTCCTTCCAGCGTTCCTGCAATCCCTCATGTCCAGTTGAATAGAGGAAGGGGAAGTACAATTTTATCCATAAAATGAAAGAATGACGTTTAATACTATTACAGCCTAGTCAAAATCCAGAGAGATGAAGAGAAGTGGGATGTATGTCTCCACGAAAAAGCATTCCATCTCTAGGCCTCCAAACATACCTCTCTGTAGGAAACACCGGGCACTTGGGCTTAAGTGGAATTACACTGCTTGAGTATGTGCTGCATTTTTGTATGTAAACAGGATGGAAAAAATACACAACACCAATAGGACAAGCATGGTCTTTATTAGCCAAGCAATAGTTTTATAGCCATTGGTAATGTGAATAGACAGATCTGCTGATTAAGTTCTGATCCTTTTTTTTTTTCATAAGAAAACTTAACTTGTATTTATTTCGTTTCTTAGGACCTAGTTTGGATCTCCTATTATTTACTGACAAAAAAATTCATTTTGTGGAAATGTTTAACCAAGCCCACTTTAGGGTACATTAATGATATCGGAAATACTGTATCAAAACCAAATAATGGTGAGGATAGAGGTTGGTAAAACCATCTGTGCTGTTCTTTGTTCTTTACAAACTGATGCTTTACTTTCAAATTATAGCAGAAGAAAATGCCCTACATATCATATCACAACTAATAAATGCTTGATGCCTCATAAGACACTACCGCAAAGTTTCCAGTAAAGTAATTATAATTGCACACGGATGAACACCTACCGAAGTTGTGCACATGAATTTCCTATGCAAACTTTGCATTTACTGGCAAAAAAATGACCCATTTATGAGCTAATGGACCAAACATGTAAATAAATGACATATGCATATACAGTCAATATCTGTATGCAAATACCAGGCATACACTTAATTTCCAAAACCCGGTCCTAAAGTGTTTGCAAAATTGGAAGCATCAAAATGAAGCTAGGCTATGAAATACTCAAGATCAAATTTTGTCTGTTAATTAGTTTCCTCAGTTCAGTCTCAAGCAGAGACTCAAGCAAGCAGAGGAGCACTTCCACATATTTGACCTTGCCTTTCTCACTAAAACAAAGTCCTAACAAGATCAAGCCAATTCTCTCCCTACATCAACTCATGCAGTAATTTTCATACAATGTCCCTGTTTTACTAATAAGTGAGAGCTATCACTGCCTTCGGAGAGGCTAGTATGAAGCCAGCTGAGTGTCGTCTGTCCAGATATTCCCATGTCCAAGTGTGATTAGCACTGTCTTGTCAAATTTAGCTCTAAGCCATTTGTGAACACCTTCTTTGTTTATAGTAGCACACTCAAATCTGCACGGACCTCTGTGTTTGCTCTTCTGTGTATCCTATTAACAGTGCATTACATTTCAAGATGTCATACTGCAGAAGGCCATGAAAGCACTTTTAATCAATTTAAACCAAACCAAATGAATTACTATCATTCTGGATAAATACTGCTTGCTATACATTCTGAGAAAACAAAATTGGATTTTAGTTCTACTGCCATAAATCCAGTGTGACCGTGCAAGAATTTTTTGTATGGCATTTGAAAGTTTGTAATGGTAATTATAAAAAAATGCCTACAAAAATCAAACTGTGGCTAAAACGGAATTGAACCCTGTAAATTGCCAGCTATGACCTGCTTGGAAAGCGGTATAAGGAAATAAAAAAAATGTGTGATCCTGAGAGGAATTTTCAAGATGCTGAAGTCTGATGGAATGCCTAGATATTTTTTATTATTGCGTAAGAGAGGAAACAAAACCATATAACATCATATTTCAGTTTTCGTTCCACTGTAGTACTTAAAGCACAGTGTATTAGATCCTGACCCCCAGCCTTGCTTTACTAAAGGCACTCTAGTTACACACATACAGCCAAGAACAACCTTCAGCTCAGGAGTTACACTTTTTCAGTTGAAATACAAAAAAGCAGGAACTAAGGCACGGAAAGGAGAATATAATTTTAATTAGACGGGTCAAGAACGCATGAGGGGACTACCTCTATCAGATATCATGTTGAATCCAGAACTATGCTTTCCACTACTACAAGCAAAAAAAAATACCATTCTTAAGCATGTTCCATCACTCCCATTTATCCAGCTGTTTGCTCAGCGGCCGTATGTAGCTCCTGCCTACAGAGGTTTTAGCACGATTAAACTGTGGCTCAGACAGTAACTTACCAATGCACTGTTACTCTTGTTCTATGCACAAACCGAGGAAGAAAATACGAAGAATCTTCTAGCCTTGATTTAACAATTTCTAGCCTGTATTTCAAGGTCAGTGGGAAGATGACAAAATTTTAGGGCTTTTTTGGTTTTTTTTATGATGTCAGTGGTAACAAGTTACTATTGCAAAGACAGACATTTGTATTTCTCTCAATAAACGGGACTGCATTACTAAACTATAAAGCCAAGAAGAGTCATATAGTGTGAAAATATGCAGGGGAACAACAGCTGTTAGTCATTATTTTCTCCCTATCCTTTCAACACCTCTGTTTCAGTTTGCTCTCTAATGGGTAAATCACATTTTCTCCCTAGGACATTTTCTCATTGCAGGCAGGTACTAAAAAGAATCCTGAGACAATTAAGAGTCATTGGCCAAAGACACCCCTTCTTCTGTTGCTCTTACAGTAGACTCATTTTTATGCTTTATCAAACAGATAAAGCTGATGTTGTGTTCTCTTAGTCCTCTGTCAGCACTAACATGATAGAGGATGTTTCTGCTTTTCTTCTTTAGACAGTGAACCCAGCCTCTATTCTTTTTTTTTTTTTT
>VZTL01071774.1:0-12071 GCA_013400535.1 Scopus umbretta | reverse complement strand
ACCTTGTTTTCAGTGGCATGCTTCTCTTTCTCTACTTTTGCAAGTGTTATTTCAAGATCATCAATATCCTTCTTGAGCTCAGAGCACTCATCTTCCAATTTTCTCTTCTTGGAAGTCAGCTCAGAATTCATCTCTTCCTCGTCCTCAACCCTCTCTGTCAGTTCTTTGACTTTGGCCTCCAGCTGGATCTTGGATTTAATCAACAAGTCGCATCGTTCCTCGGCATCTGCCAGAGTGTCTTGCTCCTGGTGTGGCACAAGGAAGAGAACAGCAATGACTGCCTGGCCTTTTTTCTTCCTCACTTGTCCCCTATCCTATAAGTGGCCAGAGAGCCTGATCCAATGCTACAGAGCAGTGTAAGAAATATTTCCTACTCCTGATTTCAAAAGGCAAGACCAAAAAGTAATTAATGGAGCAGGATAGAATCATAGAACCATAGAATTATTAAGGTTGGAAAAGACCTCTGAGATCATCTAGTCCAACCATCAATCCAAAGCACCACATCTACTAAACCATGTCCTGAAGTGCCACATCTACATATTTTTTGAACACCTTCAGGGATGGGGACTCCACCACTTCCCTGGGCAGCTTGTTCCAATGATTGACCACTCCTTCAGTAAATAATTTTTTCCTAATATCTAATCTAAACCTCCCCTGGCACAACTTGAGGCCATTATCCCTCATCCTATCGCTGGTTACTTGGGCAAAGAGACCAACACCCTCCTCACTACACCCTCCTTTCAGGAAGTTGTAGAGAGTGATAAGGTCTCCCCTCAGCCTCCTCTTCTTCAGACTAAACAACCCCAGTTCCCTCAGCTGCTCCTCATAAGGCTTGTTCTCCAGACCCTTCACCAACTTTGTTGCCCTTCTCTGGACACGTTCCAGCACCTCAATATCCTTCTTGTAGTGAGGGGCCCAAACCTGAACACAGTATTCGAGGTNCCACTATAATTTTTGGCAAGACTCTGACAAGACCAACAGCTTATTTTAATTGAATTGCACTAATGTTGTCGAAAACTGATGCTGCTATAGATGTACGTTGTAAGGCCCTACCCTAACTATGGTTTTGTTTAGTTAACAGATTGTCCAAGAGCAGGAGTCTAGGTGATGTATTACTGACTTGATCAGTAAACCATGAGAAGTTACTTAAGATCTGCTAAGAAGAAAATTAGGGGAAAAGGTAATTCCAGCCAGGGGAGATCATGACCACCGACTCATGAGCCCCCTACTACAATTACGCCCCAGACTCAAATTGAAGGACAACTGAGCATGCTCACTAATTTACATACTAGGCAAAGAGATTTTAACTAATCATAGCATTGCATATGTATTAGGGAATTAAATATGGTAATGAATGTGTATAAATAGATGCTGACCTGATGATTCAGTGTGCTAGCTTTGTGGAATTACCACCTAGCACCCATCTCTGCACAGAAATGAAATAAAACAATATCTTGTCTCAGTGCGTGAGGATTGGCTTATTGCACACCAGGTAAATGAACCCTATTTGGAACAACAGTAAGACTCCGGTCTGTAAGCCTTTGAGTTTCAAAGGACATCTAGTAAATGTATGAATATGTATGTCTACTCACAGCTTGGAGCTGGAGAAGCAAATCATTTTTTTCCTGAACTAGAGAGACTTGCTTTTCTTCAAGTTCCTTTCTCCTGGCTTCAGATTTTTCCAGGGCCTCCTTCAGTTTCAAGAACTCTTCCTTCATATTTGCCATCTCCTTTTCAGTTTCTGCAGACTTCAGAAGAGGTTTGATCTTAAAGAAAAGCTTCATCCAGGGCCAGTTCTTCACAGCCATAAAAGCACGGATGTTCCACTGAATTACAAGAAGGGCATCCCTGGTTTAAGAAGAAAACAAACAAAATTCTCTATAGCTTAGCCAGAATTGAGAAAGTGAGAATGGTTTTCATTCTCAGTCAGTTTTATGGCTTTGTTCTCAGTAATATTAGGAACTTGTACTAGGTTCCAAGATATACAAGAAACTTCCTCGGTATCTCTTGATTTTCAGGGATATGAAAAATTTCCAAATCTGATTTTTACCAGAGCTGCAGGCAACTAATATATAGTTGCTATTATTTTTATCCTACATCTACTTTAAACCTTTAATTTAGGGTTAGCTATAGCCTTAGGGACTATAATAATGGCTCTATTCAACATATATTAATTAAATGGTAATGACTATTATCTGCTAAGATTTAAGGGCATGCCTTCATACCTGCGTTCCACTATCTTCTGAAACTCAATCCGCATCAGTCTGCCACGTGCTCTTGCCTGGATCATTGTTAAGATTTTTGCAAGTCTCTCATCCCTCATTTCTTCTAGGTGGCCCAAGAGACCAGCCTTGAAGAACACCTGGTACATGCACAGATGTCATTTCACCATAATAAATGATGTTATTCCAGACTTACATAGACCTTATTGAAATCATTCAGAAGAATGGTATTTTTATTGACGCATTATAAAGTAATAGAGTATAGATGGCCAAGTACTACTTTGCATCAGGAACTGCACTGTACAGTTCCAAAGTTATTTTAAAACCAGGTCTCATCTCCCCAGTTTTGAACAGGCCAAACTATTTTATTGACACATTTTTTTTGCCACGATGCTTTTCAGCTGTGGCAGGGTTCAAAGCAGGTCAGCTGAACCACAACTCCCAAATCCCAGAGATCCCTGCTGATGGGATCATGTCATAATTGCCCATGGCCTCATTTCAAAAGCTGCAGCTGATCTTGTGGTCCATATATGTTTGAGTGTACCTATATTATATTAAATAAGCTACTGTTTTACTGGGGGGCATGGAGCATCAGCTGCTGCTGTGTCAGCTTGTAGTGTTGCTAAAATAAAAGCTTTGTGGAAGCTTGAGCCAGAGAAATAAAATTCCTCTAGTACAGCTTAAAAATTAATATCACTTTGCTGCTATATTGCTAGTTCCTTGTATTATTAACTCTTCATTAATCATCACTGCCAGAAATTGCAAAATGTCCAATTCTGCAAATTAGATATTAGATCTATCACTTTTCTCTTTACATAAGCAGTGATAGTCTTTTCTGGTTACCTTGGTGTGTCCAAAACGATATTGGTTATGATCAACATCTAAAGATGCCAGCAGTTTTTCAGCAGCTTTTCTGCTATCCACAAACTTATCCTCTGGGATCGCGCCTGGATTCAGAATGCGGTACCTGTTAGTAACAGATGAGCAATGAGTAAAATTGGCCTAGATGCTGCTTTTTTTTTCCTCCCCTCTTCCCCCAAAACTTAAAAAACCAAAACAAACAAACAAAAAAGATCCCAAAAATGTTACACCCAAAATCACCTAGGGTAATTTCCTACTTTGCATCTACACAGACACAAGCAAGAGGAGAATTCTGCCTTCCATATTCAGGCAAAATGAATGGAAAATAAACTTGAGTGGAATAAAATACCTTAAATAAAAATGAGAAGGCATGCTTTGCTTATTTTGACGGATAGGTTAGGACAGACAAAAACACAGCTCTGGATTACCTTTGTTTAAAGTCAGCATAAAGCACCCTGTTTGGGAAACCCTTGCGGCAAATGCGAATGCCTTCCAGGACACCATTACAGCGGAGCTGATGCAAGACAAGGAAAGCATCCATTTCACCTACAGGGGAAAAAGAAGGCTAAATTAAATGCATCTTGTCCGTAGGGCTTAATCTTCATTTCACTGAGGGAATTGGAAAATGTGAGGTGGTGTTTTCTGAAAGAGCAACACCATTGGATAAGGTGAACAAGGAAGTATTAGAATGACATAGTTCAAATACACTAAAAGTTTAAGACTCTTGTGTTTTCCATACCTGGAGTTTTTGATTCATTGGGGATAATGCATCGTACAAAGTGAGGGGCTGTAGATTTTAGGTTAGTCATCAGCTTATTTAAATTTTCCTAAAACAGACATATTAAAAACACAATTAGCATTAGTGGTTTAGTGGAATTCAAATCACTTATTTCTTTGGTTTGTTCGTTATTAAGTTTGTTAAGGTCATCTCTTTAAATAGTCCGCAACAAAATTATAAGGTTACCAAAATATTACAGATAAATGTGTTCAAATAAACCAAAGGATGAATTAACTTTATTATAGGAATCCGCATCAATTTTAGCAAAGTCTTAAGATGACACGTGTTTTGCTTCCAACCCCAGAAATGTCAGAAACAAGATGAACAGCGAGCAAGACGCAGTATCATCCTGTGGAGCATTTCTGTAAAGCCAGCTGCATTTTTGCCTAGTCACTTCCCTACTCAGTGAGGATAGTTCACCTTCCCCATCTGTTCTTCATAAAGCTAGGCTTTTGTCCTCCTGGCCAAACATTTTCCTTTCATTGATCTTAATGAGACCTTCTCCCAGGCGGGCAGCAAGCTCAGAAGCCAACCATTCAGTGCCTACCAGTGATCACTAAACTCTACAGAAGGTGTTTTGTCTAGTAAGCAGAAAATAGATACCATTAGAGCTGGAATAGAATGCCATCAGCACAACTATTCAAACTGAAAATTTCTCATATGCCAGTCAGGACAATAAATCAGACAACCTGATCTGGGTACTTAGCAGCTCCTTGTGTGCTGGAAAGTGGGCTTCTATTTGTGGATTATTAAATTACTGTATGAGTGATCTTCAGGTATCTTTACACTTCTTTAGCTGGTAAGATACAGGTCTTGATTTCCTGTTATTTCCCTTCATGAGGAGTACCTCCAAACAAGATAAAATGACATGACTAGTGGGAGGTAACTACTTCCTTCCCTTTCTGAGGATTACCTACATTACAGCTTCCTCAATGCTACCCATAAGAAATGGCACTAATGGTAAATTACAGGCCCCGGTTTTCCCCAGGCATGATCCTAGTGATAGCTTCCACCAGGAGCACATGCCAGTCCCAGTAGAAAGCAATTACTCAGGAAAAAAGAGGCTACATGCCACTCCATGCAACAACTTTTGTTATCCCTGACTGCTCTAACTCTACAATCCAGTTACAAACAGTAATCAGATAGGGACTAGCAAATTACTTGTAATCAGTTCCAGTTCCAGAGGCACGCATAAATCTATAAGCCACAAAATAAGTGATAAAAGTTTTCACAACGTTTTGTGATACTTTCTCAAATAGAATAAAACCCATTTAATCTCCTGAATGCTAAAAGAAGATAAAATGGAGCAGCTCCTCACACATGTAGTTTCAATAACAGTGTATTCACTTAGCCAAGGTCAATAATCCAGGCCCCAAATCAAATCCCAACGTTGGAGTTCAATTTTTTTTGTCCACTACAATCCTTAATGTTCCTCTTCAATGTATTGTCTTAAACCATCAGGTGGTAAGAGGTAAACAAACCTTGTGCAATGAGGACACCGTTTGAAAAGAAGCACCTTTCTTGCGTTTCTTTTCTCCACCCTGGTCAGCTAAGAAAAAAGTGAAATAAATAAAAATCATGATCTGTATCTCAGTAAGGTGTGCAGGCAGGGCACAGGAGACAAACTGTTCTGATGGTACAACTTCCTTTGAATGAAAGGCATAGCTAATGACTTGATGGCTCTGATTGCTCAAATATTACACAAAAACTTATGAACATCAAGTGGTACATATCACAAGTTTGCAGCTCTCTGTCCATACTCAGGATTTTTGTCAAAGACCACTGTAAGCTTTCTGGATTGCATTTGCATCATTTGCATTTCAGATTTAGAGAGTACCACTTGTTATGCAGTAAGTCCATAAACAGGAATAAGGCAGAAAAATAACTTTTAACAAAATGGAGTAATTTGTAGTTCATTAAAAAGCCTATAGGGTGAGACAAGGTAGAAGAAGCTAAAGAAAAGTAATGCTTACGGAAAATTTATACTGTACATTGTACTGTATAGATACAATTCTCACGTGTCTGCTGTGCAGACACTGAACTTGTACAAGTAACATTTGTCTAGAATAGAGGGAAATTAACCGTTGTAATTTTAGATACAGTAGCTTTGCATCCCCTGAATTTTGCTTAAAGCTTCAGAGTCAAAATCACTCAGATCCTCCAAAGGAATGGTAGTTTCTGACATGACCTTTACAAAGTTTCACAAGAGCCAAACATGACCCAAAAATGTACAGCCATTGCTGAAGCTTTCTAAACACTGGACCATTAGATCATTCCCAGGAGGTCTGGCATTCTGTCACCTGTCAACAATAGTCAACATAAAAGGAGAAGTGAAGAGTGCAATGTGCTTGATGCAATTATCCACAGCCTTTCCCCCTTTTGAAAGTGACACTGCTGAGACTGGAAGAGGCTAATCTGGACAGACTGTTCTTTTCTCCTGACACTGTGGAAAAGCAAGGTAGTGTTCTGACAGACAGGAATATCCACAGGCAAATAGGCAGTTAGTAACTTGCAAGAATTTGCTAGTGGCGGGATTTTTGTTATTTACATTCATCTCCATCTCTTATTCACATTAGGAAGTCTGCAGCCTGCTTGCTTCCTCAGAAAGTGTCTTATGATTCATGACAACAACATCTATAGAAATGAGATTATTAATAAATAGGCTATAAACGATTGCAACTTCAGGACATAAGAGCTACATCTTTATAATGAATGCCAGTCTTATTTACTTAAGATCAATTTTCTGGATGCTTGCTACTTGTCTTCTCACAAATAAAACAGTTCTGCGCAACGCATACAGCTTAAATATGTTCTCAGACATACATTAGTCTTCTCAAACAAATAAAAAAATGCAACAGCAACCAAAAAGGAAGATTTATTGGCAAAATCTTCAGCTTTGGCCAATGTGGAATGGTGTTCAGGCACCTTCCATGTCTACTTGCCACTAATCCAACAAAATATTCCAAAACATTCTCTTAAACTTTGTATTTCTTATTTAATTCAGTGTGGCTGGCAAGGAGGACTACAGCATGGGAAACAAGAGCTGTTCTTGTTCATAGGCTTTTATGTACAAATTTTTTTGCGCAACACTTGCCTGCATATCTGAACACCTGCATACTCAAACTCCCACTGGAGTGTTCACAACACACAGATTTCTTTGCCAAAATTGCTCAGAGGTATTATGCATTCAAATTACCTGAGTTAATGGCCTCCTTGGTATAACTGGCAAACTCCTACAGATGCTCTGCGCATCTAAATAATTAGTCACTGCCTCATTTAGCATTGAGACAATTGCAGCTGAGAGAATTGTTTTGTTTCTTAAATTCATTCCCAAGCACATTTCCCAGAAATAAAAGAAAACCCATGTGAGCTGAGTCTGCTTACCACTGTCAGCGCCAACGTAGCTTTCAAACAAACTTGCCAGGAGTTTGTTGGATGATTTTTGGAAAATACCTACTACAGTTTCATTAAGCGGGTCTTTATTCTTCTCAAGCCACCCAATGATGTTATAGGGAACCTACAGCAAGACATTGAAAACAAACCAGAGGTTGCAAATGTTCCCCTGCAAAGCAGCCAGTAGTTCTTTATGGTTTGGCTTGAAGACCATGACCTTTTGTGAAGTGCTGCTCTCAGAGCTGTACCAGCCACCCAGTTTTTCATCACTTCGCCTCCAATTCTCTGCTTCCTAATTCCCAAACTTCTCTTTCTAATAATTACCATCTGAATCCCACACACCCCTTCCAAACTATCTGGTCCCTATGTCTTCTCATGGAGTCCATGCGGTTGGCAGTAGAGATACCATATGTCATCAGTGTCCCAGGAACCCTACTAATAAGTGCTGAACTATAAAATGCGCAAGTAATGATTTCACTTCACAACAGCATGCAACACTGGAATAACCAAGATTTTCTGGCAGAAATCTACAATTAAACTCTAACTCCTGGACTTTGCCACAGCTCTATTTAGTGGGAAAATATGTTCCATTATTAGTACCACAAGGGGATAGAAATTCTAATTTTCTTTGCTGAATACATTAACAACTACAGATATAGAGCAAGATGGGCATTATTTCTCTTAATAAGTACAAAATCATCTTAATGTTCCATTATAATTTGAAATTAACAGCATCAGGTAGGTTCCAGCTCTGCTGAGCTGAGGCTTCATATCAACTCTAGTTTGATAAAAAAATTTCCTGTGTCCCTCAAATTTTTTCTGCCCATCTGATCTCAAAACAGAGCTTTGAAACTGGGCAAGTTTTGGTTCAGGTGTCACAGTACTGGCTTGTATTCCCATTCACCCCATCATCAGTGGACCTGTTAACTGAACCTTCACAGCAGAATAAACTACATTTCCCGTGGCTACTTTGACACACTGGTCCTAACGTGAGTAAAAAGTGATGTCAAATATTTTTTTTTAAGCATCCCTGAAGTTAGGCAGAAATTATTCAGTTCATTTGCACAGGGAACCAAGATGGAAAGTTAGATGCTGCTGCTGTTTAATCACTAGTCTGAATCTGATTATAGGAAAAGTGATAAAGGCAAGGCAAGGCATATTTTCAGCAAAAGTACTATTAGCCTTCATCAGTTTCTTTCATTTTATTTGTGTATCCAAGGACCAGATGTCTTGGAGTCTGGTGGCATCTTATTGCGTTGCAGTATTTGCGCAGAGAGAGTAGATGTCTGCTTTTACTCCTCACTGTTCCTTTCTTCCCCTGTTCATCCTTACCTCCCTCCCTCGCTGTGTGCTATGGGCCAAACCCCACCTGGAAGACTTCTAATACAAAGTCTACCTGCCCACAGAGGAACTTACTGCACCGGCATAATGAAGAAGTTCAAAGTGAGCTTCATATTTCCTTTTCTTATCAGGCCTGGGCTTCTGTAAGTTAGGCGACTTGCCGAGATGATTGTCATAGAGTTTGGCTTTGAATGTCATATCTGTAGCTTTCGGGAACATACATTCCTCTTCAAGGATGGACAGGATTCCCAGTGGCTGTGGATTTAAGAACATCTTTGATGTAAAATGCTTAGGCTGCCTGTTTTCAGTAGCGGCGCAGCCTTTAAGTTTGATCTGATGGCATTTTAAGCCTTCAAAATTTCTTCTCATCCTGAGGAGGAAGCCTTTGACTATTCTGTTAAAATAGTAACCACACCTTTGACTATTCAGTATGTCACTTCTGCCTTAGGAGGCTTTATGATGACTTTCAGAAAGGGTTTGATTTACCTCTCAAGGCAGTTCGACAAACTAGTATTTTTTTGTGTCTCAGGAAAAGATGAACTAACTTCCTAGCACTGGAGAGATTGAAGGGCTAGAATCATGCGCAGATCTCCTGCCCCTGGAGAAGAAAGTGATCAAGTAGAAGAGCACCTAATAATCAGCCTTTCTACTCCAGCTGCTCCAAACATCCTGCTAATGCAAGACCCAAAATTTCATTTTTCCTCACAGATCAGCAGGGTCAGATGCCATTGCCATGAGAGATGGCAGAAAGAGAGATACAGCAAGGGACAGCTGTCTCCACCAGGGCCATGTTATACTCACAAAGAAGAGAAAAGGAAAGGCATATCCCATGCTGGGGAAGTGGTGAGAGAGAATATGTAGTGCAAGAAACAGGAGCCTCATGGGGAGAGGTACAGAGCATGTGACTGAAACATAGCATTTGCTCTGAAAAGCCGAGAAGCAAGTTTGATGTTAAGCACATGTGGAACAAAGTAAATGGAAGAACAGTAGGGACAGAGAAAAACTAAAAACCAGGGAAGGTTATACAGCCATACAAATTAACAGTTGCAGCTTGTGGTTACTGTTGGTTCTGGAAGGCAAACTTACGGAGGTCAAGCCAAGTAGCCACAAATGCTGTAAATATTGATTTTCCTTTGATTCTGTATTGCATGTAGAAAGGTAAGAAACTTATCCTTCTATTTATCCTGCTCTGTTCACTGGGACTTGAGGACATCTCTAAGGGAGCATCATGAATAAAACCAATTCAGTAAATACACTTGAGCATTCCTGTACATACCTTCTCGATTAGATCAATGCAGGCCTGCAGGTCCATGCCAAAATCAATGAATACCCATTCAATGCCTTCCTTCTTATACTCTTCTTGCTCCAGGACAAACATATGATGATTGAAAAACTGTTGCAGTTTCTCATTAGTGTAATTGATGCAGAGTTGCTCAAAGCTGTTAAACTGCAGAAGGGGATAAAAAAGAAGCATTTGCACCACAGTTAACTATGGTAAGGGCTTGGTGGAACAGCAAGGAGGAAACTGTTTACGTCTAAAACCTTCTAAACAGTAACTGCTTGAGAAACTACTGAACATAGCACCAGAGGCAAAGGAGAAGGGAGTTCAGTGGCAGGCTGCTAGCTGCTTCATGTGCTCTCCTCTGGAATGGGAGGATACCCACATTTATTCAGATCTCTCAGGATGCACGTGCCTTTCCTTCAGCAGCATGCCACACCAGTCCTGTAAAGCAGAGCCAATGCGCTCTTTGCTCTGCTGAGCATGGAGAGCAACACAGAACAGCAACAGCATTAAGCACTTATCTTCAGCAACGGATTCTGAGAAACAGAAGTTATGACATGCTTTTCTCAATTACACTTTTGTACAACGATGATAGACTCACAGAACAGCCCAGGTTGGAAGGGACCTCGAAAGATCATCTGGTTCAACCTTTTGTGGGAGAGGGAGCCTAGATGAGATTGTCTAGCACCCTGTCCAATTGCATCTTGAAACCCTCCAGTGATGGGGGCTCTACCAGCTCCCCGGGGAGGTTGTTCCAGTGAATGATCGTTCTCACTGTAAAAAAATGTCTTTCTTATATTGAGATGAAGATATATCTCTTATAATGAGATACAAAGAGGAAGAAATATCATACCCTATAAAAGATGCTTTCTCTCAAAGAGAGAAAGCGGGAACAATACTTTTTCTTAAAACACAGCCCAAAGCATGTGAGATGTTATCTTTGCTAAAGGTTGCCACCCTCTTCCTCCCCAGGAACTATCAGCACGTCCAGCTGTGCTAAATGCTGAGTGTTTTCTACATCTATTTATGGAAAAACCTTGTAAAATAATATGCACTATTTGTTTTATGGCTTTCTCAGCACCTTGCCTTCTGTTCATTTAGAAAAAGAAATACCCACCCAAGAGCTATCACTTGGTATCTTCCACCAAGTCCTCACACGTTAATACTCACATCAAAGATTTCAAACCCGGCAATATCCAGGACTCCAATGAAGAACTGTCTTGGCAGCTTAGTGTCCAAAGTCTTGTTGATACGGACCACCAGCCATTTGAACATTCGATCGTACACTGCCTTAGATAAGGCTCCAACAGCATACAAAACCTAAAACACGTTTCAAAATATCACTGTGTGGAACACAAGGATTTCAGGGAAGTAGCCTATTTCAATCCCTACTTATGGTTTCAATGAAATTTCACAATGGTTCTTATGATCACCAAGGCATACTTCATACAACACACAGTTTCTCTCGTTATCTAAGCTGACTTTTCTTCAAATTGTTGTTACGTATATGTATGTATGCTAACATGTACGTAAACTGCTAGTAAAGTACCTCTTGAGGAAACAGCTGGACAGCGGGCTGTAAATGTTTTAATCCCTTACATTGCCATGGAAGTTAGGTACCAGAAAGCTCATGGGCCAGATGCCAGCCATGATGTCCAGAGCTAGTGCCGGAATAGGGGAAGTCTGTGCTCAAGTTGCTCATCGCCATTTGCTTCTAATTTTTGAGGGATGCTATGGCACAAGCAGGCGATAGGAAAAGTCTGTCAAAAGCCTCCTCTTTAGCGTATGCGCAACTATAGCAATAGAATAGGTCTCTCCCCAGCAGTTTTCTAGTTTCTGAGCCTGTACCACAGCCTGTTTTCAATCAACAATTTTCATTGTAACCAAAATGCTGCAGCATCTTCTACAATACTGCTACAGCTGCAGCAATGCTAACCCAAGGACTTTTGTTTCCTAAATTAAGAGATACTTTTAAGTGGATATTGCCTTTAGCTGATTGAGGTCACACAGAGCTTAAAATTACATGAATAATGAATGAGTGATGAGTGAATAAGTAATCCATGGCCCAACAATTTTAGGTGACTATTCTCATCCAGAATTAGATATCAACTCCCATGTGTTTTTTTCTGCACCTTGAGTGGCTGCTACTAATGCATCAGAAAAACCAATCCTATCAGAGGCAGCACCAGCCACT
>VZTL01071770.1:10439-31028 GCA_013400535.1 Scopus umbretta | reverse complement strand
AGTGCAGAACCCAGCACTTGGCCCTGTCAAACCTCATACAATTTGCAAGGTGCTGTTTGGGAGCAGCTCCGCAGTGCGATAAAGCACAACCACTTTGCAGGTCGGTGCTGGATGAGCCCTGGAGCATGAGTGGCAGGAAAAGGCATCTACTGCAGGACAGACGCGACAAAGCTGGAGTGTCCTGGCCAGGATCTAATGTGAGCAGTTGCACTCAACCCCCTCACTCTCCCTGCAATCTCAGCCAGGCACCTTTTTTTAAAGACCTGTATTAAAGTGGTTTTTAGTAGGAATTGTTAGACAGTTGCCCCACGCCACCCCAGAGCCAGCCGCATTTCAACCCCTGGTGCAGCTAACTCTGCTCTTTGAGAAAGCAGAAAGCGCAGGCACAGCGTGTGCCCCTCCTGCTGCCATGCACTCAGGCAGATGGGCAGCTATGTATTATATTAAGAAATTTTAATGGATACAGCTCTAGGTAGGTGTCACCAGCTAAAAAACCAGAGTTCTAGGGAGAGCAGGAGGGAGGAGGAGCCACATCTTCAGCAGCAGGCACAAGGCAGAGGCTTGACATTTCTGTAACAGCAGCAAATTTGTGTGTTGATTGGAGACATATAATTGTCTTCCCAGGGAGACAGTAAGTGGCTGTGGCTCCCTGCCTCTCAGCCAAGCCGAATCACGCTGTGCTCTCGCTGCTACATGAGTTTGCTTTCGCAGAGTTGTCCTTCGGCAGCGAGAGGGGAGCCCCTGCCGTTACACTCCTGCAGCACCGGCACCCCTCTCCTTGGGCAGCTTTTGTGCAGAATGGTAGAAAAATCCTGTGTCCCTTCCAGATCACTGGACCTACTGGAGATGACGCTGGGGGGATCCAACGTCTATGGCAGCAGATTTACGTATAGCATTACAAAAGACTTTAGCAAACCCATGATTTCCAGCACTGTGAGCGGAACACCACAGGTAAAAAAGGTTAAAAAGGAAAGTGGGCTCCAGCCTGGGGACTCATTTCTGGTCTTACGGGAGTGACTTCAACCGCTACCTGGAGTCACGGCACAGCCAGCGCAGGGTGGGCTGAACAAGGACCTGGCTCTGCTGCCTGCGTGGCCCCACAGCCCAGCCCTCATGGGAGCACGGGGTGAACGCACATGCCTTTCCTTTAAAGGCGATACAGCCACCGACCTCTGCCTCCCAGTGGGAGTGACACTGGCAGGAGCTGGCCGTGTCCAGCTGCTCCCCGTCCAGCCCGCGCCGGCCGGACAGCCTGGTGCCACCAGCCAGCTCGAGGCTTCTTCAGCGGGGAGGGCGTGCGGGGGCTGATGAGGGGCTGTGGGGTGATGCAGCTGCAAGTGTCAGCTCTCCCACCTCCCTGCCCGGTGCATTGCTATGTCACCCAGCCCCTGGGACTGCCGGCAAGTGGGCTGTTTTATAGCCAGACCCGGTGACATCCAGTGAGCCAAGCGGAGCTGGAACAGGGCACAAAGACCAGAACTGTGGGCAGCGGCAACTCGCGCCACCCTGAGAAGGGAAACGCCAAGAGCAGAGCTGCTATTACCCTGCAGCATGCAGAGGATGCCTCACCTGCCTGCCAGGATCTGGTTAAGGGTCCAGCTTTGCTTGGCCCCAGTTTAGCCCTCCCTGCTGCCCACTCCCTTCCCCTGGGAAGCAGGCAAGCTGCATGCCCTCCAGTGAGCAGCTCTGTGCCTGGCTTCAACCCAATTCATCGCTGCACCTCTGTGACCGCAGCACGTGACCATTGCACTGCAGGGTGCTGTGCAGCAGGCCCAGCTTCCAGCATGCGTGCAACAGCCTCTCTCATCTCCTGGGGCAGGAGGGACTGCCATGTGTTACAGCTTTTGTACTTCACATACTCAATAAGCTGTCCCTCTCCGGTAGTGACGGTTCTTCGTTCACTCCATAGTGAGAGACCAACCCTTTGATGGCTCCATCTCCTGCACAGAAATGTCGGTGGTCCCTGGCAGCTGGTTGTCCCCGTGCCCTGAGGACAGAGCTGGTGGCTGAAGTCATGCTGCAGAGCACTTGGGATGCTGAGCCTGAACTAGCACAGCTAAGGACCTGGGGTGTGATATTGTATGGAGGGCAGTGTGAAGAGAGCAGCGGAAGGGATCGATGCTGATGAACACAGGGCGTCCTTCGCTCTGCCATTCCCTGTGCGGGGGGACATGGAGGTGATGGGCAGTGGCCAGGGACCTGTCACTGCCACTTCGAGCAGCCCTCGGGGAGGCTCCGCAAAATGTCCTCCAGGTTCTGCTTGTCGGCCCGGATCTCGGCCAAGTCGCTCTCAAATGCCCGGATCTTCTCCTGCTGCCGCGCCGCCTCCTGCTGCAGCAGGCTGAGCTGGCTGGCCAGGGTGCCTGGTGTGGCCAGGCGCAGCCACAGTTGCTCCAGCTGCAGCCGCCCGGCGCTCAGCACTGCCTCCACCCGCACAGCCTGCTCCAGGTTGCCTGGACGAGGAGAGACGACGTGGATCAGAGGCAGAGAGCCGGGCAGGAAAGGCTCTGACATGCTCCAGGGGCTCAGACCCTCAGCACCAGGAGAACTGGAGGGAGTGGGTGCAATGGGGCATGGAGGCATTGCAGCTTCTCAGTGATCACAGATAAGCAAATAGGACTGTGGCTCCAGGGCAGGGCCTGGGCACATCTCTCTCTTATACCCATCTCTCTTATAGATGGGAATGATTTCCACCCCTTTGCAAATATCTTCTTGGATGCAGGAGTCCTGGAGTGCTCAGAAACATACCCAGATGATCAAAGCAGGAAGAGCTGGAGCAAAACCAACCACCAACAAGGAGTGAACACAGCCCAGCACGTCTCGGCTCCAGAAGGACTGAACCCTTGACGCAGCCCTGCTCCTCCTGGAGATGCCAAGGGAGACCACCGTCCCCACACTAGGCATGAGCACACACATTCAGCAAGCCCCAATTCATTCTGCACGAGAGCATTCCTCAAGACACGAGTCCTCAAGAAGCTTTGCTAAGACCCTGAGCGATCGATCTCAGCCAAAGGGCACCCAGCTCAGCCGGGATGGCCAGCAGGTAGGAGACCAAGCACCAGCAAGCAGGAGAGCCCCAGGCCCTGACAGCCTGGCCCTTCCCCAGAAGCCTGCACCCTGCTCCCTCCCCTGTCTCACCTAGGCTGCTCAGCAGGTCATTCAGGGTCTCGATGTCCGAGATGAGCGAGCCCTGGGCTTCCTGGAGACTTTTTGCCATCTCACTCACCTCTGTCCCCACCTTTGAACACAGACAGACACCCAGATCAGGGACATCATTGACCCATGGCTGGACAGGAGAGGGGAGGGGACCCCAGGAACAGCCCCAGGGGATTCCTTGTACACTGGAGTGAAAAGCTCGGTTGCTGCCTGTGCTCTGGGCTGTGGGCAAAGCCCATTCCAGGCTCTAGAGCACAGAAGCTGCCTGAGGTGACCCGACTCACCTGGTGTGCTTCTTCCAGGTCCTCCCTGAGCTTCTCAGCTACATGCTCCTGCCGGGACAGCTCCCACTGGGTCTCATTGGCACGTGTGACAAGCCGGCTGGTGTGCTCGTGGGCCTGCTTGCTCTCCTGCAGCACAGCCTGTGCCCTCTGCAAAGAGATGGAGATGGAGACAGTCACCTGGGGACATGAAGGGGGACTGTGGCTAGCTCGCAGGCTGGGGCCCTGGTTGGGTGCACCCTTCCAGTCTGCTTGCAAAGAAGGGTGGGCTGTGCTGGAGGGGCAGCAGAAGCTGTATTTGGGAGCTCCGTGGCCCTGCCTGCAACAGGCTGGGCTCTACCTGTGACGGCTGCCAGCCTGACTATGCCCTGCAGCCCAGTACAGGCTCCCTGCACCCCACATCCCTCCGCTCAGACCTTGGCACTCTCCCCAGTGACTTGCTCAGCCTCCCTGGCCATCCTCCGGGCTGCAGTGGAGATAGACAAGGAGTTTCCCAGCATCTTCTCTGCCTGTTTAATCTTCCTCTGGGCCTCCACCATTGCCCTGTCCCGCACAAGCATCATCTTCCTGCTTAAGGCAGCCTGGCCCTTCCGATGGCCCAGCACCTTCCTCATGCCTGCAGGGACAAGCCAGGTGTCACCAAACTGGCACCCAGAGACAGCGTGGTGAGAGCCAAGCTGTGGCCAGAGATGCTCTGGCCAGTGCCTTTTACCTCCCAAGCTGGCCAGGAGTGACTCCGCATCAGAAAGCACGGCTTTTCCATGTGAGACGGCAGAGGTGGCCATACTGCGGGCAGAGTGAGCCCGGTCCTGCAGCTGGGGAGAGGAGAGCAGCGGTGAGGCTGAGGAGGGGCTGAAAACCTGCACCCAGCTGGGAAATGCGGGACACAGCCTGCTCCCGCTTGGCAGGTGAGCTCCTTGGGAGATCTGGGAGCCTGAGCAGAGATGTTTCCCAAAGCATCTACTCCCAGCCCCCCCCGGCTGCAGGCATGGGCCCTCCGGTCGCTGGAGAAGAGAGCCTGGGACTCACCTGCTCCCCTGTGCCCTGGATGGGAGGCAGGAGAAGGATGTAGCTAGCATGCCTGCAGCTCTGGCTGGAACAGGGGGTCCCCATCACTTATTTTGCAGGGACACCCCACGCAAGCCTGCAGCAATTACCTGCTTGAAGCCGTGAGTCCTCTGCAGCTCCTGGTGCAATCTGGCTGCCAGAACACGGGACACCTCAACAGCCTGCTGAGCCGATGGCTCCTGTGCCTCCGCGGCCTGCTCCAGCGCTGCCAGGTCCTGTGCCAGG
The DNA here is from genome assembly GCA_013400535.1 of Scopus umbretta. NCBI lineage: Eukaryota > Metazoa > Chordata > Aves > Pelecaniformes > Scopidae > Scopus > Scopus umbretta. The sequence continues at coordinate 26,298 of VZTL01071770.1, read as the reverse complement.
GCTTCAGCCTGTGCCGGCAGCGCCTGCTGCGGGGTCAGGGATGCCAAAGGCTCCATGAGAGCATCTCCCAGCCTGGGAGGCAGCACTGCCTAACGGGTAAAGCTAGGGGTAGGGATGCAAGCAGGAGCTTCAGCTTGGACACTGCTCACCTGTCCCAGTGCAGCCACCTGCAGAAGTTTCTCAGCCAGGTCTGCATTTGCCTGCTGCACGGCTGCGAAAGCTCTCCTGGCCTCCACTGCCACCTCCGCCATGCCAGTGCCCAGCTCCTCCCGTGCCCGCTGGATTTCCTCGTAGCTACGCAGACAGGACACTACAGTCACCCAGGGCCCTGCGGTACCTCAAAAGCTGGAGATGATGGCTTGGGACCTGGCCCTGGACATGGATGTAGGGGGAAAATGCTGGGGGAAAGGACACGAAACACCCCCAGCACGGAGCACCCTGGCTCTCTGCTTTGCAACACTGTGGTGCACCGAGTTTGACAAGACTCAGTTATGTCCCTGTTGGGCAGGTGCCAAACCACCATGACGGCGTCCTGTAACAGGGACCCGGCCAGAGGCAAGGGGCTGCAGTACCCTGCCAGCCCCCCTTGCTGCCAGTCCCCCATTTCTGCCAGCCCCTCACCCTGCCTCCAGTTCACGCTGCACCTCTCGCATCGCATTGCCCTCCAGCAGGCTCTGCAGGAGCGCGGAGCTGGCGTTGGAGGCATGCAGCGCTCTCCCGACCATCGCCTCCACCTGTGCCGCGGCATCCTTGTGGCTGCAGGGACAAGGGCACCCCGAGAGATGATATTAGGATTGGCCTCCTGGTAAAGGACCGGCCATCCCACACCCCCAGCCAGGCAGGCAGCCTCCTCTGTCTGTACATGCCGGGATCAGACAGGGTCAGGCTCACGTGGACCCTTTGCAATGGGGACTGTGAAGCCCAGGCTCAGGGCTCCCATGTCTCCACCCATCACTGCCAGCCACAAGCTGAGAACAGGGAAGGGAACGAGGGTTCCAGCACAGCATCTGTCCTGGCTGACACAGCCCATGGTGCGGGACTTGCAGGTGTACCTCTCGGCCAGCTCCCGTGCCTCCAGTGCCCAGCGGCTCCAGTTTGTGGGCTGCTGAAGGATTTCCTGGGGAATCTCCTTGAAAGGCAAACAGCAGCAGTGAGACCCCAGCAGGGAGCAGGGACTCCTGGACCCCACCAGCCCAGCACCAATGAGGACCTCCCGAAGGGCTGGAGGAGGTTTGCAAACAGGAGCGAGCAAGGGAAATAGCTCCTCTTGACTCAGCTGCAAGGATGGCCATACCCACATGGACCTTGGGCTTTCCCACTCACCCACTGTGCTGGTCCCATCCCACCTCACCATTCCTGCACATCCCACTGCCCTCCCCTATGGCCAGCAGCCCTCCCGGGAGCCCAGGGCCAGCAGGATACCGCACCATGGTAGCCAGGGTGTCTGCGGTGTGCAGGATCTCCCGCTGTGCTGACTGTAGCATAGCCCCAATCTCCGACAGCAGGATGCAGGTCTTGGGGGGGCCACGGCCGGAGCAGCCGGTGGCCTGACTGGCGTTGCTGAGACGGCTCCGCGCAGTGCCCAGCGCCCCTGCCAGCCATCCCACCTGCGCCGAGAGGGCAGCCCAGGCACCTGTGGGTAGCACAAGCAGCTGCTCGTTGCCCACGGAGGTGCTCAGGGCTCCCCACTTGCCTGTGGGGCTGCCCCATGGCCAAGCACCCCCTCGTCTGCCTGCTCATGAAAGGCAAAGACAGTCCCTCCCGGGTGCTCAGGAGGGACCCAGAGATGCAGCACCCAAAGGGCACCCCGTGTGCTGATACTCAGCCCCCAATAATGCCCATCAGCAGCTGCTCCAAAACCTCATGGGTGCAAGCATCCCTGTGGTGCTCTGTGCTACGCAAAGAGGACGTGGTACCCCAGCTGTCCTCCCCCTCTCGGTCACCTCATCGCCCATGCTGAGCCCAGTGCTGACCTGGGACCTCCTTGCAGCCACCCAGCATGTCATAGCACCCTGTGGGAGCAGAGGGTCCCCCGAGGGGTGACGTGGGGCTCCCCCTATGGTGGAGGGAAGGGGCGTCCCCTGTACCTTGCAGGAGGTGAGGGCTGGGCAGCCCGTCTCCCCGGGGAGCATCTCCTAGCACTTGGGACTGGTCCCGGCGGGCGTCGCAGCCTGGTTTTTGCAGCCATTCCTCCATCTCCTGCAGCCTGGCCTTCAGCTGCTCGGCCTGTGGGCGAGATGCAGGGGGACATGGGAGGGCAAGGAGGCAGCGCGGGGGCCGGGTCGCTGCGCCCGCCTCAGCAGGGCACGGGAGGTACCTCGTCCTTCACCAGCCCGTAGCAGGCAGGACACCGCTCACAGCGGGAGCTGGGCGGGTCGGGGAAGAAGTTGGCCTGGCACCGGTCGCACTTGTAGCCCACGAAGCCAGGGCGGCAGAGGCAGGTGCTGTTCTCATGGCACTGCGGGGTGATGGAGCCCAGCGGGGAGCAGTTGCAGGCTGCAACAGCGGCAGAAAGGCGTCACGCTGCAGCTGCAAGCCCTGGTTTAGGGACTGAGGCATGGTCCCCATCCCCGTTACCTCGGCAGCCCCTGGCCGAGAAGCCAAAGAAGCCGTGGTGGCATCGGTCACATTGCTTCCCTGCGACGCCTGGCTGGCAGGAGCACTGCCCCGTCAGCGCGTGGCACCCGCTCTCCCGCGACCCCGTCGAGTGGCACTCGCAGCTGGCACCAAGAGGTGGAGGGGGATGAGCGAGCAATGGATGCAAAGAGCAGTCAGTGACCAGAGCTGGGGACGCAGAGCCACCGCGGTCCCCTCGCAGCATGGCACCATGCCCCACATACCTTTTGCACCCCACGGTGGGCTGCAGGCCGTAGTAGCCGGGCTGGCAGATCCCGCAGGCTCTGCCTGTCACGTGTGGGAGGCAGTGGCACTGGCCCGTGCTGGGATCGCAGCCCTCCAGCCCCGGGGCTGAGCCGTCAGGGTTGCAATCACAAGCTATGGGAGACAAAATACTGCTTACATCCCAGCACGGGGCTGATGGATGGGGCAACGGGAGTGGGGCGCCAGGACTGAGCCCTTCACAACGTGCCCCCCATCAAACAGGGCTCCAAGAGTCTGAGCCCCTGCAGCCTGGGGTATCTCCAGGGAAGGACGGCAACGGAGAGAGATGGAGCAAAGGAGCCCCTGAGCATTTGGGGCCAACCCAGACTATCTGTCAGCCCTTAAAACCACCGGGCATCCCCGTTCCACCCTCTGCCTCCACTGCTGGGAGGATTTTGGCTGCAGTGGGACCCAGGGGGGGGGGTCAGCCCCTGGGGCTGTACTTACGTGCACACTTCCCGGCAGGGTCCGGAGCCAGCGCGTCCCCATAGAAGCCCGTCTGACACCTCTCGCAGTGCTCGCCCGTCGTGTTGTACAGGCAACGCAGGCACCGGCCGGACACGGGGTCGCAGTTCCCCACGGCGTTGAGATCCACGTTCCCGTGACAGTGGCAGGGGACGCAGGGACGCACAGGGCCCCTCTGCCCCAGGGGGTCCCCAAAAAATCCATCATCGCAGAGCTCACAGCGTTTTCCTGGGGAAGGCGTAAAGGTGGGGAGGGTCCAGCCATGCTGGCGCTGCCCGCAGCCCCCTTGCCCACCTGCCCGCAGCCTCACCTCTCTGCCCCGGGGGGCAGTGGGTGCAGACCACCTCCCCGCTGCCGGGCACCCGAGTGCAGGGCGAGCGACCGGGGCAGGGGCACGGCTTGCAGTCATCAAAGCGCCCTACGAAGGGGTTGCCGTAAAACCCAGGGCTGCAGCGCTCACAGGAGGGTCCTTCTGTATTGTGCAAGCACCGGCAGTGCCCTGCGAGGAGGAAAACAGAGCTGAGGGTCTGCAAAAACCCGGCCCTGAGTAACAGCAGGGACCACGGGAGGGATGGAGAGCCAAGTGCTGAACGTGGCACACCGCGGGTGCCGAGAGGGATGCGCAGTTCCAGCCAAGGGATCACGCTGGGATTGCATGACCCCAACCAGGACTCGGAACATTTTCCCTCCCTGCACCGTCCTTGCTCAAGGGAGAAGGTTTTGGAGAGGACACCAAGGCCCCAGCGCCAGCCCCGCGCGCCCCCGCGGCGCAGGGACGAGGCAGCGCTGGCATACGCAGGCAGCACCGTCAACATCACAGATTCTGTCGGCGCCTGCGATAATCGACAACACATTTCTCAGCGACGAGGCGCGGCCTTTCCAGCCGGTCATGGAAAACACGAGCGGCCAGCCGGCACCCAGCGGGGAGCGAGCGTCTCCTCGCGAGCCGAGCCGGTGAGTCATGGCCTTCCAAAATCAGCTGGGAGGAGGAGGAGGAGGATGAGGAAGGATGCTCAGAGGAGGTGGAGGAAGGATGCTCAAGGAACCCCCCACCTCCGGGCAGATGCTCTGCTTGACTGGAGAGAGGGGAGCCAGGGGGAGGATTTTTCCCCATGATTTGTGGGGTTGGGTCATACCAGGCGGGTTGTGCAGGAGGGAATGGGCATTTTTCCATTTTCCCCACATCCAGGCTGAGCCGGATGATGGAAAAGAAAGAAAAAGCGGGTGGCAGGAAGGAGTGGAAAGATAAATGAAAGGAAGTGTGAAGGCTGGCTTGGGCTGGCAGCGCCCGGGCAGGGACATCAAAAGCCTGGCCCCGTCCCTGGGGACTGTGCAGTTGGCAGCGCCAGCCCCAGCTCTGCAAGACAAGGGACGAGTTTGCAGAGCTGCTGCCGTGTTTCCGCTGGCAGGGCAGGGACGCTTGCTGAGCACAACGCCTCTTCCAGCCCTTTCCATCCCAGCCATACATTATCGTCGCTCCTCACTGAGGGGAGCCGGCCAGAAAGGAGCTCCGGGGGCTCTGTCCAGGTACCAAGTGCATCGTCTTATTTGCAAGCTCTTTTCAGCACCGATCGGAGCAGCTGCTTTCTGCAGGGGTGGACGGGGAGCAAGGCAGCGTCTCATGAGCCCCTCATGGCGCTGATCTGCCTTTCCCTGGGGCTGACAGCAGCCAGGCTGGTGCTGGATTCCTGCAGCCACCTCGAGGTCCAGGGCAGCGGCTTGCAATCCTGCCCCCCTTCCCCAGCCAAAGCCATCCAGACATTTTGCCTGGCAGGAGAGGGGAGAGCCAATATCCCGCAAACCACCCCAGAGGCAGCCACGCTGCCCTGAAGACTTTGCTTTTGCTTTTTCCTCCCTTCAAGCCACGGTCCCTGCTGCAGTCACTCATCTCTGAGCTGGATCCAGGGGCAGAGCGGGACTTGGGCTGGCAGCACAAGAGCTGACTCCTCTGGTGCCTTCCTGCAAGCCTGGCACTGCTGTGTTTTCCTGCTCTTCTACTTGTTTCTCTGCTTAGGTTTGCCCCCAGTTTGCAGGTGCCAGGGCTGCACCCAGTACTGCTCTGCTCCTTGGATAGCGATGCTGCCTGTGAGACCATCTTGGCAAACCCTTCTGCCTCCCTCCTGCCCTGATCCTTGCCTCCCCTGCTCCACTGAGGACCAGAACCTTTCCTTTCTCCTCCTCTACGATCAGAAAGTGCCATGAAAGATGCCCCTCTTATTATAAATTATCACCATTATTGCAGCGCTCTAATAATCTCTGCCTCTGCAGTTGTGAACCCAGTCCCTATAACCAGCCAAGCAATTTAACTTGTAAGTTTTAGATACTGCAGCCTCACGGATGGTTTCCAGCATCACTCAAAAACAAGCAAAGACATGAATTTGCCACCCGTGCACACGGCGATGGGGTGAGCAGAAGGGCCGGGGGGCACGCACCTGAGAGGGGGTGGCAGTCCCCATGCTGGTTGCAGGCGCAGGGCACGCAGCTGACGAAGGGGCCGCCGAAAGGGATCTCCCGCTTGAAGCCAGGCGCGCAGGACTGGCAGAACTGCCCGGCGTAGCCCAGGGGACACGTGCACTCCTCCACCCAGCCCGCCCGCACCCCCGGCCCGGGGCGAGCGGACGTGAGCTGGACCTCGCTCAAGGACAGCCGGCCTGCGAGAAGGGAGAGCAGTGTGAGAATGGGCTGGCACATCCCCTGGCCCTGCTCTCTCCATCCTGCCTGGAAATGCTCCAGACAGGCATAGGGAGACCCCAAAATACCTCCTGGAGAGCCTGGGGTGTTCACAGAGAGGAGCCAGCCCCTGCCCCAACACAGCCCCTGCAATGCCTCTCATCTCTGAGAGCCTCATGCTCCTTCGATGTCCCCAGCCCGGTCCCCATGGGGATGTTGCATGGAGCCACCCACCTCGCATGGGGCCACGGCTCACGCGGAGGCGGAGGGCAGTCAGGTTGGAGAGCAGGTGCTGGAAGTTGAAGGCTGATAGCGAAGGCTCCATACCCTCCTCTGCCTCGTGCAGTCTGTTAGAGGAGTGTGGGAAGAAGGACAGGGCTAGCCTGACAGCCATGCACTGCAGGATAGCTCGGCTCCCCGACTGGGACCCAGGCACAGTGATGGGGGCACCGTTAAATCCCCGAGGTGGGCAGGGAGCAGGGATGAACCCCACAGCACAGGGCAACACAGGCAAGATCAGACACGCTGTGTCCCAAACCCAGCCAAGGTTCCCCAAAGCACCACGATGGGTACCTGAAGGTGACAGCCTGCTTTCCATGCTGGGACTGGCTCTCACTGCTGGACATGGTGATCTCCATCCCCTCACCCTCCAACACCAGCTGGACCTGGAGCAGGGGCGCCACGGTCTCCATCCCCGTCCCATTCCCCTCCACTCGCAGCAGCAGGGACAGGAGCTGCCCGTAACTGAGATGTTGGTTCTGCAGAAACTTCTCTGCAAGGAGAAAGAAAAGGAAAATCTGTAGGACATGGATGCACCAACTCTGCGGGGATCCCAGCATGGTCCTGTTCCCACCAGCATCACCAGGAGCCATGGTCACCCTCCTAGAGCAGGGCCAGCTCCAACCTGCCCTCCCAGGGTCCCGGTCCACTGCTCCAGTCCCCCCGCTACTGTCTTGTGTTATCGAAACTTGCTCAGCTCTGGGATGGAGCCCAGCACCTCATGCACCAGCACAGCAGTAGGATGTCTCACAAGAGTACCAGGGTGTCCCCATGGCAGAACAGGACTCCAGGGACCCAGCACACACAATACCTGGCGCAAGAAAATCCACCAGCTCTTCTCCATCCCATTCGGTAACAATCTCCCCATCAGCCCAACGCAGAGGCAGGTCCGCGGCACCCACAGCTGCAGCAGCCCAGCCCTCCAGCCCTGCGTGACAGCACACAGCAGCAGTGCGTGGGCAAAGGGAGCAGAGCACCCCTGCCAGCCCAGCACCAGCGGGGTGCTGCTTTCGGGGGCTCTGTCCCTCCTCCCAGGACTCTCCAGGGTCTTGTAAGGGGGCCAGCGCTTTGTAACACCCTGCTCCGCTCAGGCTCTGCGCTCTCACGCGCCGGAGATTAGCCCTAGCCACCCCCCCACCCCCCCCCCATCTGTTTATTTTCTTATGATTTGGAAGAAATTATTATCTTTAAACTGTTGCCCCCCTGCCTGTGCTGCAGTTCCAACATTACCGTGGGCTGGAGAGCGCAGGAAGCCCAGGGAGAGACAGGGCGTAATTGCATTAGATTGGTTTCTTTCAGAAATTAGTTAAGCCCCACCCCTGCTCCCCAGGGTTAGTTATTTCTTCCAGCCCTGAGCATCCACAGGACGAACACTTGGAAATCTCTCCCCAGCTATCAAATGGGCTGCACTCGATTATCAAATCATCCTGAATTTGGACCCTTTCACCCAGCACAGGAAGATTCCAGCTGATCCAGCTCAGCTGCAGACTGGGGAGCACTTTGGGGAGCGGGGCTGTAGGGTGGCTGTGCCCTGCCCAGCCACACTGAGCCACTTGCAACCCAGCCCAGGGCTCTGCCGAATCTGTCCCTAAAGGAGCAGCCCCAAATTGGCTGCATGAAGGGTGGGAAAAAGACGCAATTGAAAGCCTGGCTTAGTTTCAAGGCCATGGAAGACATTACAGCAGTACAGCAATTGGCAGCGTGGTTTAAAGGCAATCAGGATAAACCCGCGCCTGGCGCGTTCGCCTCCATCTGCTCGCTGGCGTGTGCACCCTGCCGGGGTACGGGCAAGGCAGCGAGCCGGGCTGCCTGCGATGGGTGCCCATACCCTGCCGGGGTGCAGGCAGGGGTCCCAGGGTGCAGGGGCTGTAGTGGGGGGCCGCGGTGTGCCCGCAGCCAGGGCTGCACGCGTCGGGCTGTGCGGCAGATGGCAGGGTTTCCCCGAACATCCCGCACGCATCCAGCCCTGCCATGCGCGGCCCTGGCTGCAGTGGGCAAGAGCGCCCCAGCCCGCTCCCTGGGCCCCCATCTGTGCTGCCCCTTCCCAGCCCAGAATGGGGAGAGGAGGGAATAAGGGGGAAAGTTCCCACCAGGCTCCATTCTTTTAGTTTTTATCTTTCTGAGCTCATTTTTAGTGCTCCTACAGTCCCTGGTGTGGTGGGACGGCCATACCCAGCCCCACAGCCCTCCTGGAGCCATGCACAGCCCCAGGAGCAGGTTGGCATGGAGGGATGCCAGGGGGAGCCAGGGAGAGCCCATCCCCATGGAGCTGGGGGCTAAAGCAGAGGTTTAGCAGCAAAATAGGGGTGATCCAGTGAAATCACCCCCAGCCATCACTACCAGTAGCCCCAAAGGGAGATGCTCAGCCCCAGAGCAGGACACTTAGCCCCAAAGGGGAATGCTCAGCCCCAGACTTCCCAAACTGCCAGAGTTTTTTGGCTGGTGTTGGTGCAGCTGTGCCCTCCGTTTCATCTGGGGCTGGGCGGGGGGTTGGTACCTTGGCTGAAGTCGGAGCGGACATGGGTCACCTCATAGCCGTCTGCTGCCGTGCAGGCGGTGGAGTGGCCGTAGCAGAAGCAGCTGGTGCAGCCAGCGGGGTTGTGGGGCTGCAGGTTAAACCAGCCTGGCTGGCACCTGGGCATGGGGAGGAAACAGCAGCAGATGGCATGGGGCAGGCAGAGCCGTGGGGGACCACAGCAGCATCCCAGGGGGATACTGGTGGTAGCTCTTGTGTGAGCCCAGTCCCAGTGCTCCAGAGGGATGCAACCCCATGGCCTTGCCAGCCAGCCAGGGCCTTTGCAGGGAGCGACCCCACAGGATTCCCATGGCAAAGTCCCTGCGAGGGGTCATGTGTAGGGGCTGGGGAAGCAACAATATCCCATGGGAGCGAAGACGCCTGCCCTGCACCAACCACCGAGCTCTGGCATTGATCCCAGCCTGGAAAAGGGCCGTGGTCTCATCCCCATCCTGCAGAGCTTACCTGTTGCACAAGTGCCCCTCTACCCTCTCCTTGCAGGTGCAATGCCCTGTGTTGGGGTCGCAGGTGCCTATGCTGCCCGCAGGGTCGCAGGCGCAGGGTCTGGATGGGGTGAGATGAAGGTGCGAGGTGAGCCCCAGTCCCATCCCGCTGCTCCTTGTCTGGGGCCAGGCTCCTCCTCACCTGCAGCCGCCTTCGCTGAGGCTGTGGTAGCCATCCTTGCAGCGCTCGCACTTCCAGCCCGTCACGTTGGCTTTGCAGAGGCAGGTCCCCGAGCTGTCGCACTGGGGCTGCAGGGAGCCTGCAGGGACCCCAGCCAGCCCTGAGGCTCAGCCCCAGCCAGGGAGAGACCCAGCGGGGAGACGGGGAGATCCCAGGCAAGGGAGGGCCGATCAAAACCATCCCTCCCAGCCGAGCTCTGGCTAGGGCAGAGGTTTTGCACCAGAGCCCGGCTCGGCACAGCCCCACGCACCTGCGGGGTGGCAGTGGCAGGGCTGGCAGGCTGCCCGCTGCTCCCAGCGGTAATGGTTCTGCCGGCAGCGCTCGCAGTGGGGCCCGGCCGTGTTGTCGCGGCAGTTACGGCAGTGGCCCCCGTGCCCGCTGCGGCGGTACAGCTCCCGGTCGTAGAAGCACTCTTCTGAGCGGCCGCTGCAGTTGCAAGCTGAGGGTAGGGGCAGAAGGGTGGTCAGCAGCAGCTCAGTGGCACCCGGGGGACACAGGGCTCACCCGGGGGTTAAAGCATCCTCCTGCGGGGCTGGATGAGCCAGAGGGGCTGCTCGGCTCAGCGGTGCGAGCTTTCGGCAATGCCCCTGCCGTTGGGAGGGGAGGTGGGTGCAGCACTGTGCATGGAGCAGATGGCTGCACTCACGGAGTAAGGAAATGTCGGGGAATCCTCGGGGTGATGCTGTGAAGGGGGGCCCTGGGATGTAAATCCTCCCTCCCTGCGCAGAGCAGCCTTGCAAAACGGAACAGGCGCTTTCTACCCACGCAGGAAAGGCAGGAGCTGCTGGACGAACCGATGCAGCACCAGCGCAGCCCACTGGGACCAGCCGCACACCATGACCGCAAAGCCAGCCCGGTTGATACTCACGGAGACATTCGTTGGCCGCCTCGGCGGTGCCGCGAGCCCAAGGCCGGTCCTGGTAGAAGGGCTGGCAGCGCTCGCAGTCGGTGCCGGCCGTGTTGTGCTGGCACACGCAGACCAGCTGCCCAGCCTCGTCCGGCGCGCACTCGCTGGCGTGGCCGTTGCATTTGCACCTGCGGCAAGACCCCGGCGCGTGGATGAGCCGCTCCGAGCACCGGCGCGGGCAGCGTCTGGCAGCGGGACAGCGCCGCGGCCCTGCTGCCGCGCCAGCTCGCCTGGGGCGGCCGTGGGGAGAGAGGAGTGGGGCAGAAAGCAGCTCGGGCTGTGCCGGTGTCGAGGCCACCCGCCGTGTCCGCAAGGCGCTCCCGGCCTGACCGGCTGGGAGGTCGCACGCTGAGGGTGGCCTGTGCGAGACGCTAACCAGCTCCAGCTGCTGGGCCCCGGGGGGGGGTGAGATGACAGCGACCGGGGGCTGCCAGGCGGCTGGGAGCAGCCCCAGCCCCACTGCCTGGGGGAGAAGCAGCTCTCACCGGGATTGAGAGATTTCCCACTCCCCCCAGCCTGGGAAGGGCACATGTAGCACAGCGCGCGGGCAGTACCGAGTGGGTGCCACCGACGTGTCTGTCCCACATCAGCTCCCCCATCCCGCTGGCAGCTGCTCTGGCTCCTTGGGCTGTGGCCACACTGACTCCAAACTCCTCCACCAGCCTCTGTGGCCTCGGGACATCTCTGCTGGCACCCAGGACCCCTCTTTTGGCTGTGCCCATGGACCAAGCAGGGTCATAGGAGGAGCAACGCGACCCCCACTGCCACTAAAAGCCATGGGGCTGGGAGGGGGCAAAGCAAATACAGCTGGTAGCAAATGGAGAGGGCTTGCGGGGAAAAGACCTCCTTTGTGCACAGTTCAAAGGGTTCCAGGTTTCATCACCCATCTCCGCACTGCCAGCTCCAGTTTACAGATGGAGGAAGCCACGTCTGAGCAGTTTGCCCCAAAACCGCAATTCGAACAAGACCAAGGTGGGAAGAGGCTGCCCCTGCCCCATGGCCCCGGGAAGGTCTCCCCACTCCTGCCCTCACCCTGGCCCAGCTGCCCCTCACCTGCCACCGACGGAGAAGTCCGAGATGGCATAGTAGTACGACTGCAGCACTTTGGGGTCCTTGAAGATGTCATCCCCGAACGTGTTGAGACGGTTCAAGGAGATGAGCAGGTCGGTGACAGTCACCCATTCCTGCAGGGCACATGGGGAAGGTGCCTTGGAAAGGGGTCTGGGCCACCAGCTGCCCACCCTGACCGGGATGCATCCTGCACCTTTTCCTATGGGGGTGCAGGGCATCATAGGTGCTTTTACCCCCAGATGGCTGCATTAATACACCCAGTCCTGGGGGATCATGCACCCTACCTGAAGCGCAGGGCTCCCATCAAAATTGTAGGCGCTGGGCCGTCCCTCAAGGGTGGAGAAGGCCACGTTACCCCCACTCAACGGGGAGATGTCGCTGAATTCGTCGGTGCAGAAGGCCACTTGCTCATCCTCCCCCGGCCGCAGGTAGTGCCGCTGCTGCTTCCCGTAGGTCTTCTCGCAGGACGCGCTGTAGTACTGGAAGGGCACCCAGGGCCCCTCGGCACGGCTGCGCTTGTAGATGGCAAAACTCTCGGGGCGACTGGTGTGAAACTTCAACCGCACGTAGGTGATCTCGTAGGCTTTACCTGGGGACAGACCCGCCATGCTGTCACCTTCTCCCTGCCACCCACGTCCCCACGCTCCTCCTGTGGGCACCGTCCCCCTCTCCCACCACAGCTAAAAGAGGAGCATTTTCACGCAAAGCAGAAATCACCGTCCAGCTACTCTTAACCAGCTCTGCCTTGCTGCAGCCCAAACCCATCAGCCCCAAACTGGCTCTCGCCCCAGTGCAGCAGCCCACCCGTCGCACGGAAGCGCCAAGGGGGTTGCACAGGAGAGGAGCCGCTGCGAAGCCAGCAGCCGGCGGGGAAGAGTCAGGCCCATGGCACTGAGCAGCATGCCCGGGGCAGCGGTGCCACAGCAATGAGGAGGTGGAAATGGTCAAGGCTGGTCTCTTCCCAGGGAGCCATGTGCCAGGACCCGGCATCGCTGCCGTCTTTGCCGGGACGAAGACAAAGAGAGGCCGCCAATCCCTGGGGCAGCCGGCTCGGCTCTGAGAAGCGCTTGAAAGCATTAGCAAAAAGGGGAAAAGAAAACACCAAAGTGAACATCAGAACTGCTTAATTGCCAGAGATGAAGGACCAGCTCAAAGACTGGATTGCTCCATAACAGCACCGCTCCTGACAGCACAAAACAATTAGCTGCAAGGTTTTGGCTTTATTTGAAAAAATAATGAGTTGGGAATGTTAAAGGGGTTATTCCGGGACTAGGAAAACAAGCCTTTAATTGGGCCCATATGAATACTGTTGCATATGTGCTGCGACTTTGCTGCGGGGGAGCCGAAGCAGCCCGGCTACTGGTGCTGGGAAAAGCAGCTGCCTCGCATCAGGGATACAAGGAGCACCCGGCCCAGAGAGGGGGGGACAGACCGGCTCATAGCCCACCCGGGGGTAACAAGGGCCAAGAAGGGGCTGCAACCAGGCTGTCCCACCACCACCATGCTTCCCTGTGCCTCCCCCCAAATTCAGCTCCCTCCGGGACCCGTCCGGGCTGGCAGCAGTGGGGGTCCCCCTGCCCTGCACCCCGCGGTGGGGGGACGCCCGGCGGACGCCAGTTCCCAGACAGCGTGGTCCCGGGGGAGTGTCTACCAAAACAGCGAGGTCGGGGCCGTCACCTCCCAGAGCATTTTCCTCTGGGAGAGGAAGGGAGCTCAGCGCTGTGTCAATAAACAGCCTCTGCCCCAAGCAGCCCCACACGAGGGGAGGGGGCGGCTGGGCTGGGGGAGCCCGAGCGGTGCCTCCAACTGGGATGGAGGAGACTTGCTGCCATGGGGAATTGTCCCAAGGAAGCACATGTTTTTCCCAGACAGGCCTTTCAATCAGCCAAATTCTGCTTAGCAAAAATAAAATCCAGAAAATAACCCAGCCTGGTTGTCTCCCCTTTCCTGCTCGGGAATGCGTGACATATCCTAAAGCCGGGTGTGCCGTGGGATGGGGACACCAGGCAGGTGTGCAGGCAGCTGAGGGTGATGGCACCAGGACCCCTGGGATGCTCTCCCAGCCACGCTGTCCTCCAGACAAAGTGTTCACACGCCTCCCACCGAGCCCAAACTGCAGCTGGTACCACGCCAGGGGCTCCAGGTGGAGAAGTCTGGAGAGGAGCAAGGAGTGTGCGGGACAGTCACATCACCTACGTGTCCCCAGTCATCTCCGGCACCCACAGACCTCAGCTCTGGAAGCCTGCTGCAGGCTTGCATCCTGCAGGAAAACCAGGGTCAGAGTCACAGATGCAGATACTGCCTGGTCTAGACACTGACATGAGCTGCTGGTGTTCAGACAGCTATCCGAGGAGCCCCAGTGCCTGTTGCCTTCACGAGTCTGCAGATATTTTGGGTTCCTTCCTGACACCTGACAGGGTAAATGCAACGGCCACGGGCACTCGGGCTTATCGATCCGCTCCGAGTCCAATGCACTGTGATGGCATGGCTGAAACCTCGCAGAGAAGAGAGATTTAAAGGAGGATAATCTAATTAACGCCAATCAGCAGCATGCAGGTAAACACCGGTCTTGTCCAACTCAGTTGATAGCTTATTTAATAAGCTCCCCAGGTAACCATGCTGGAGAACCTAAAAGACATCTGACTCAGGACTGAGCAAGACAAGCAGGCTGGCAGGGACACGCTACGTGGGTTAAAAAACCCAATTACTCGGTGGAGCTCATGAGTGAGGACTCATCCTGGGTCATGTCCTGGAGGGCTGCAGGGGCCCTTTGGGCTTTTCCTCCGTAACCCAAGTGAAAGCATTAAGGTAGCAATAAAAAGGTCCACAGCTGGGACAAGACCAGCGCCCAGCGGCTATGGGAAAGGTCAGACAGCAATGCACCGGGCACCAAAATGGCACTTTTTAGTACGGCAGGGTAGATGAGCCATGCAGGAACAAGAGTGCATTTGCAGAGGCATGCTCCAGTTCAGGAAGGGATGCAGGGACTGGGGGTGAAGACGAGCTTGGTGCAACATTATGGCCTTGGATGTGTTAATGGAGACAGACACAAGCAGGGCGGTCACAGGGACTGGACAAGACTCCACTGGAAACCCAAGTGCGGCGTCCAGCAGGATCTGCAGAGGAGCTGGGGAAGAGCCAGGAGAAAGGCAGAGACTGGGAAGCAAGCCCCGAGGCTCGGGGAGCTCGGGCTGGGGCAAGGGGCTGCTGCAAACATCAGCGTGCTGGGAGCCCACACATATCCACGTGCCGCACTGGGACTGGTGGCCACAAACTCGCCTGTCTGTCCCAGAGATGGCCACCAGCTTCCCATGCCATAGGCTAAAAGGAAGAAAATCCAGGTTGGAAGTCATCTGCAGTGGTGGGAGGCCTGGCCCCCAGGGGAACTGGCGGCAACTTGTTCAGTCATGCAGGTTGCATTCAGGTTATCTACGCTCCAGGTCAAACACGAAGGAATTTGGGGTGATCTGACAGCCTGTGTTAGATGGGCGAGGGGCCCGCAGATCCCCTCCCACAGGGCTGGCAGGAGCGGGAACAGGGAGCAGGACTGGCAGCGTCCTCCGGCATTGCTTCTCATGCCCGGCGGGGAGCCCAGCCCCGGCCTCGGGGACGAGGACCAGATGTCCGCCAGTTCGCAGGGGGCTGGGAAAGCAGTGACCTCCGCCCAGCCAGGCAGCTCCCGCGTCCCCGCTGGGGCACGCACAGACCCTCCGCTGCCACCCTGACTCCAGCCACTGGGTCCCACCAGCACGGCTCCTTGCCACGCCGGCGCTCGGCTGTCCCTTTACCGGCTCCAACCGTAGCCCCTCCGCTACCCCCCTTTGGCATGCAGATGGCAGGAGACGGCAGAGAATGAAGATTTTACAGCGCTGGTCAACAGCCAGGCTAGTTTAGACGGCAGGAAAATGTTAAAAATCCTTTTTAAAATGCCAGGCATGCCCCATGGGTTTAAGTACTCTCCAAGCGGGCGGCTTGCACAATATTTAAAACGTAGAGGGTCGGATCCCAGCTGGGGAAGCCTGCCGGGGCTGCACGGTGTGCGCAGAGCTCTGCCCCCCTCAAGACCTTACAGGCACCCTCAGCAGCGTACAGGGCATGGGCTTGGCACCCACGGTGCTCACCCCAGTGGCAAGGCTCTCGTGGGGGGGGGTCTGTGCCTCCCCCCGTCTGCCTTCTGCTCTGCAAACTTGCATAATCAGTAAAAAGCAGCCCTGGGGGAGCGGGAGAGCAGACACCCTGGGCACGGCTAGCTGGGAAGTGGCACGGCTAGCTGGGAAGTGGCACAGGCAGGCGCAGCCACCAGCATCCTCATCCCGCAGGGGACCGGGGCTTGGCTGATGGACGGGTCAGACCCCCCCCCCCCCCCCCCCGCGCCACCCACCTCTTCC
>VZTL01071769.1:0-24248 GCA_013400535.1 Scopus umbretta | reverse complement strand
ACTGCATCCTGGGGTGCATTAAATACAACAATAAATATATCANGCATCCTGGGGTGCATTAAATACAACAATAAATATATCAAGCTGGTCAAAAGAGGCGATTATCCCGCTGCATTTAGCATTCCTGCAGCCTCACCTGGCGTACTGCATGCAGTTCTGGGCCCCACAATTTAAGAAGGTCCTTGCATGTATCCAGAGGAAGGCAACAAAGCTGGTGACAGGGCTGGAAGGCGTGTCCTATGAGAGGCAGCTAAGTACTTTGGGCTTGTCTAGTTTAGAGAGAAGGAGGCTGAAGGGCAACCTCAGTGGTCTCTACAGCTTCCTGAGGAAGGGAAGTGGAGAGAGGTGCTGAGCGCTTCTCCCCAATATCCAGTGATAGGATGAGTGGGAATAGTTCAAAGCTGCGCCAGGGGAGGTTTAGACTGGACATTAGGAAGCATTTATTTACCAAGAGGGTGGTCAAACACTGGAACAGGCTTCTTAGAGAGGTGGTCGATGCCCCAAGCCTGTCAGTGTTTAAGAGGCATTTGGACAATGCCCTTGACAACATGCTTTAATTTTTGGTCAGCCCTGAATTGGTCAGGCAGTTGGACTAGACGTTTGTTGCAGGTCCCTTCCACCTGAAATAGCCTGCTCTATTCTAGTCCATGACACTTTCGGGAGTCATACACACCAGAAATCTCAATGTTGTGTCTCTAATGATCAAAAGTACTTAACACCCACCCCCCACCCCCAGTTTATATTCTTTGCAGCATGGGTACTGATGTATGTTACTAACAGCATAAAACATCACTGAACCATGCTAATTAATTGGCATAAAGCATCATATAGCTGCCATGTCAACTAGACATTTATAGGCAATTCTGCTGAAGAAACTGGCTAACCATTATCACATAATTCTGTATGACTTACCCAGAATGACCATTAAGATTAGAAATCAGGCCAGATATTTTCAGATGATGAGTTGTTTGGAGCAGGTGATAATCTGTTGTATCTGTTGTGTAAACCCTAAAACAATGGGGTCTTGATGGGACCTTTGGAAATTTAGCAATATTAGTATCAAATAACCAGATAAACAAATCAGCATTATACATCCATATATCTACATAAAGGAGCAAGCAATCTGGGAGACAAGAGGAATGATGGAGAGCAGCCCTCCATCATGGGTAGTCACAGGGCATGCACTTCTTTCCTCCTGAGCTGGCAGAACTGGGCTAGAAAAACTTTGCAATGGAGTCAAATCTGCAGCATTTCTGACAAGAAAAATACAAATTTTCCATAAGTCAAACTCTGCAACAAGACAACTTACAGGTTTATGCAGCACCTCTGGCATATTTATAGTCAGAGTAGTATATTTTTGTGTATTTTTTGCCAGCTTTCACATGCACAGTTGTCAGAACTAGCACGTAAGTGCAGTCATACCTAGAAAGGTGAAGAGCCATGCAGGCTGATGCAATACAGTTCAGACATTTTTTTTCTCTAGATAGAACATTAAATGTTAATTAAATGCTCAGCGTGTATCAGCTTAGCTTCAGTAAATTGGTCAAAGCAGCTTTGCAGCAGGGACTGAAGCTCACCTGGTCTTGTTTTTGAGCAAAATTATGACTGGCATACAAAGTGATAACCAAGATCTACAGACAAAGGAAATGTGTCCCTGCCTCGTGTAGTCTTAAGCTAGTTTATGAAGTCTGAAAAATATAGAATCTAATTACTGTAGCTGTGCAACTGAAATAATGAGATTAAGAGTGGAGACCAATAAGCAGTTAGATGCTATGCTAGCAAGCTGGATGTCTGCAGGCCACCAAAAGTCTGGCAAAAATTACCTGCAGTGGTATGTACAAGCTGAGAGATATTCAGTCAGTGTTATTATAACCTGAATTAAGCACCTAGTGCTGCTGATGATTGGAATTGGTGCACATGCTTAAGGTATTGAAAAAGTAATCAGCTGAGTATAACATATATTATCTTTCCATGGTAGAAGGTGATAGCCAACAAAAGTATGATGGAGAAATCCACGATCTCATTAAATATACAGAAAAAAGTGTTGTAGGTTAGATCCTTAGGTATGCAGGAGAGTTAATGCCACTGTGCTGCTGCTTAATCAATGAAAGATTAGTATTACACTTGCTACTAGCTATACTACTTTAACAGAGAAAACCCAGTAATTCATCCAGTATGAAACTGAATTGTGTATCTTAGAAAAGCCAAGTGTGGTTTTAGGAAGAGCTGGTGCTAGGGGCAGAATCTGGAGCCAGCACATAACCAGGTGCTTCCCAGAACGGTGGTTTTGGGCCCCTTGGGGTCCAGTCCCAGGAGAGTTGGGAGTTCTGGAAGGGCAGGAAGAGATCAGTGGGAGAGGCAGCTGCTGGAAGAAGTGGCCAATACCCCCATTTGGCTTCAGGGTAAATGCAAGTAGATCACAATGGTGTATTAAGATTCCTCCTGAAATAACCAGCACACAGCACTTGTTATCTCTGAAACTCTCAGTCACTTTCTGTAAACTCTCCTGTAATGTGTGATACTGCATCATATCATGTTCAGCAAGGTGCTCTAAAAGTTAAACAGCTTCTACTCCTCCCCACCAAGAATTCAAGAGAACATGTATCTGAAAACATTGCTGAGAGGTATGCAAACTTGACACAGTAGCTGTGAGGACTGACTGCTCCTCTCTTGATCCCAGCTGATTGCCACAAAACTCAAAAAGTTTCCAACCATAAAAAAGCAGTGTTACTTGCAACGAGCAACCTTATTATAGAAAAGTGTTTCCCTTACATGAATCCTGTTTTATAAGCAAATTGCTGAATATCTCACTGTCATTAATCTTACCATGTTGCCTGTGCTTTAAGAGTAATTGACACAGTAGCCTTTCCCTAACATTGAGAAATAACACGTAATTAGAAATATGCTTGAGTCCTTTTTCAGGAGAGGAAATACTAATGTGTAGGAAGATATTCTGGCTGATAACTGCAACATGAAGTTCTACAACATGAAACTGCAGGGTTAGAGTAAGAGGAACCTGCATCACATGCAATTAACATCCAAGCAGAAATTCCATCAGCTGAAGACATATCCAACCATTAATGCATGAATTACGACCATGTATCATAACTACAGGATGCTCCCCTACACATCCAGGTGGTTAGTTACACCAACAAAACCTCTACCATCTTGCCATCTATCATTTTGTTCAGGAGCTCATCTTCCTACCCTTTTACAAGCACGCATATCTGACTCAGACACTACTGATATTCTTTGACAATTTCATCAATGCAGTTGTGAGAGAGTCATCGTTTTTTCCCCTTCCCTCTGTTCTACAGCTGAAGCACAGGGACAGTTCATCCATGCAACAACTGTTCAGCACATGAAAGGGAGTCAATGCACCTTCCTAGCACAAGCTGCCGATACAAGCAACAGAGCACTGAGGGCTGCAAAGCACAGAGAGAGAGCACGACAGAGAGAGTCGATATTTTATATACAAGAGTGTTGTACTGATGCATCCAATGCTGAGCAATGCATCAGTACAATGCTTCAAGAAGAGAAAACTATCCCAAAAGTAGGGGTCACCTTACCAATTCCATCTCTCTCTGAAAACTCATCAGCACAGGCAGAATGAAGGTATATCACACAAGACCAGGCAGTCAGAGGGCCTGAGCAGGCTGTCTGACCCTCTCAGAGAAGAGATGTTACCTCAGTTTCAGTGTGGAAGACTCAAAATTCATCATAAAGGCCATGATGGATAAGTATGAAATCTTGTTTGCCAACAACAGTAAAACAGACCCAGACTAGGAGAGAAGTAGAATAATAAGCTTTCAAGAGATGCAGTTAATATAATAATTCCCCCAAAACACTGGGTGGCATCTAGCACCAAGAAAACCTTCTTGTTATAAAGAAAAACTGGATGGATTTTTTTTATGGAAGACAATTCACAGGTGATGAACCTGCACGTGAACGTGATGGGAAAAGCAGGTAGTAGTTGCCGCTGATCCCTGAACTATAGAAAGGAAAGCCAAGGGTTCTGTAAGCCCATC
Source organism: Scopus umbretta (assembly GCA_013400535.1). Taxonomy (NCBI): domain Eukaryota; kingdom Metazoa; phylum Chordata; class Aves; order Pelecaniformes; family Scopidae; genus Scopus; species Scopus umbretta. The sequence continues at coordinate 20,220 of VZTL01071769.1, read as the reverse complement.
AAACAAGAATGAAGGCACCACTGAACATCCCATAACTGTTCCCATTCTCTGATACTTAAATACACATTCATAATTTTTTTTAAATTATGACGTTGATTTTCTGAAGCCTTGTGCCCAGTGAGCGCAGCCTGGGTGAGGATGAGTTACACCTGCTTTGTCCTGTGTGGTAATGGCTCTGTGAACTGCACAACAGGCAGAGACTCAGGGCTCTCTGTGATGTGGAAGCAGCCCTGGGTGTTTCAGCTTACATTGTCTACACCAGTTCTATAAATTGTGAAATGTATTCTTGCTGTGATGGCTCAGCCCTTTCAGCCAACTTCATCACCAACAGTAAGCCAAGCTACGTGACGTAAGAACAGGTTTCAGGTGAAATGTATGTAGGGCAGCCCGGGTGCATTAGATCCTTTAGATTGTTAACACAGCTGTGGGTTTCTAGTTGCAAGCACCACGCTGAGCTCTTCTAGTAAGAGGCAATTAATATTTGATGGCATAAAATTCAGCATGCCAGAGAGATGGCAAAGGAAGAGGAAGAGAATGAAGGTAGCGCTTGGACATAACCACGCTTCTTGGACATATGCATTCACCTGTTAAAACCATACATGCAGTACCTAAATAGGAAGGGTTGCTTATCTATGTTGCTGGCGGTGACATTAGGCTTATGTGAGAAGCAGAAACACCCTATAAAGATCTGTGAGCCACCATGATTTTATAGGCTGATCATGAGATCTCTATCAGTCCCCAAGCAAGTATTGTAGCTGACTATACCCACAAGTGCACCAGCAGGATTTCAAAAAGCCCTTCTTTTTATTTTGTTTTCCTCTCTTTTTCTCCATTTCTCTCTGTTCCTCTCAAGATTTTTCATGGATGACCACAGACAGCCTTTCCATGGTCTTATGGAATAGATCAGTTTATCATTATGCTCTTTACCATCTTCCATGTGTATGCAATAACATGCAAGTACCTTCAGTAATTTCAGCCTGGCAATATTCAGCATTTGCATAAAAGACCTTTGCTACTTCTAAGTGAGCTAGAAGACAATTCCAATGGGATTATTTAGGCCTGTTTATGGGGTTAATAACAAGTTGCTTTGATTTTAGGCATATAGATTTAGCTTTGTTTTCTAGATAGGAATAAGTAATAAGTCATTTTTAGTTAAAAAAATTGAAACCATCAGTGCTGTCTTGTGTTGTGACAGCAAAAGACTACAGAGCTCTCCTGACAAGCTCTCTTTCTGTTTTTCGGTCTCTCCTTCTGCCTTGCTCTATTTAATGTTGCTGAAGAGGAATGCATAATATTTGGGCATAAAAATACACAAATCTATCTTTAGGAGATGATGTTACTTTGGAAAGAATGGGTCAGTATAGTTCATTGACATTAGAGCCATGGTATTATATGATTACATATCTCACCTTTACATTTGTATCCAAGACACTCATTACAGATACTGTTCTGGAAAAATAGCTTTAAACAAACAAAAAACCAAACAAAACCCCCAAATCCTACAATATGTTGGTCCAGGAAAGCACACCCTAACAGGCGAGCAACCTGTACATAAACATGCACATCACAACCATACCCCTTTGGATTTATGCCCTGGAATTTATATGCCACACAAATAACACCATATACAGATATTCTCCTGTACACTAGTTTAGTCAAGATATTAACCTACATAGGGTAATCTACTGCCAAATTCTGAGTTTCTTAAACATGTAAGATCCATAATAACTATTCAGGTGTGCTGTGATATGTCTTATATGTCTCCTCTAAAAAATTCCTGCTTCAAAATAAATGATTGCGTTTATAATTGCTTACCAGTTTACATAATTTGCAAATAGGGAAGGCTGAAAAATTCTTCCTGGGATTCAGACTTCTGCATCAGTTTCATCAGTCAAAAAGCGATAACATTTCCTTACACAAAATTTTTTATGAAAAGTGAATATTATCTCCAGTGAGGAGAAAATGTAAAAATGTTTGCATTAGTATTCTCATATATTTGTTTTACAAGTTTAAGACTTCATTTTGATTATTTGTTAATGAATTTTTCATGTTTTTATTTTTTATATACTTTTTAATCACTTCATAGCAGGTCAGGATCAGCAATGTGGACTGACGGACTCATGGTCTGATACTAGTGATATATAACCTATCAATATAATAGTTGAAATACTTATTTTAATATGCATTATCACTTTTTAAAAAATCACAGAATAGAGACATTCTGACATTGAAAAGATAAGCTTCCCTTAAAAGGTATCAAAATAAACTAAATTGAAATAATATTGCAACTAATCATTAGTCACAATGTACAGAGTATATTCTGAGATGTGGCTTTACATTCTCCGCTCTTACTTCAAACCTTCTGCCTTACAGCATGAAGTCCTCTGTCAGAGGAAAGGGCTAAGGTGGATGGCTTCACCCACCCAGGAAGGATATCATTCACAACATTATTTTTTATCATCTTACATTGTGGCATCATAGATATCTTTACCTATTGCAAGTATACTGTTAGGTAAAGAATTAAGACTAAATGTTGGAAAGGACCCTCCTTTGAAAGAGGGTTTGATACCAACAGGCCTTTACCAGCTCTTGCAATCAGAGTATTCTGTGAGCTGCAAACACACATGCAGATCTTTCCAAGTGTTGGTTTGATTTGCATTCTGTAAAATTCCAGCATTCAAATGCAAAATATCCCCCAAATAATTATGCTTGCTCTCTCTTTTCCTGTTCACCTCACCTACTACTCTCCCCCTTTGTACTTTTTTCCCCTGCATGCCCACTGCAGCTTTACCTTTCCTTTTCCACCTACTTTGCTAGCTACAAATATGAATGTATCCTATATTCACATGCCTGCCCTTGTGGTCAGCCTGAAGAAATTCAGGCTGGCACCTTCCACCACACTGCCATTTGACTCTGTTTGGCCGGTGGCACCAGCCTCGAGCCAGATATTTTACCTTCTGTCAGGAGCTGGCACATGGCTTTATGGTCACACTCACAAACCTGGCAGATTTACCTGCCCCCAACAGAAAAGAGCAGGGCCAGCTGCATCCAGCTTCTGCAAGAAAAGCAGAATCTCCCCTTGGTTCTGAAAGGGGAAAGCAGCCACTGAGCACCTCATTCAAGGGACTAAACACAATGAATACCTCCTGGCCTGGTGCACACCATATATGCAGACAGTTTCCTGCAAATATTCATTTTCCTCCTAGGCCCTTCTAAAATAATTTCAGATTGGACTGGTTTGTCCTCCAACAGAAGACAGCGGAAATTATGCTGAGCACTAGTTGGTATCAACCATAACTATGGATTACACCCCACATGATGTGATTACTCGTCTGATCCTCCATGTGTTAGATGAGTACCTGCACAAACAGAGTGTTGTGGTTTAACCCGGCAGGCAGCTATCCACCACACAGCCGCTTGCTCACTCTCCCTCTCCCCAGTAGGATGGGGGAGAGAATTGGAAAAAGAAAAGTAAAATTCAGGAGTTGAGATAAAGGCAGTGTAAAAGGACAGAAAAGGAAGGGAAATAATAACAACAACAACAATAATACACAAAACAAGTGATGCACAATGCAATTGCTCACCACACGCTGACCGGTGCCCAGCCCGTCCCCGAGCAGCGATCGCTGCCTCCTGGCCAACTCCCCCCAGTTTCTATACTGAGCGTGACGCCATATGGTATGGAATAGCCCTGTGGCCAGGTTGGGTCAGCTGTCCTGGCTGTGCCCCCTCCCAGCTTCTTGTGCACCCAGCAGAGCATGGGAAGATGAAAAGTCCTTGACTGGTGTAAGCACTACTGAGCAACAACTAAAACATCAGTGTGTTATCAACACTGTTCTCATACTAAGTCCAAAACACAGCACTATAGCAGCCACTAGGAAGAAAATTAACACTATCCCAGCTGAAACCAGGACACAAAGCAATATGAGCATAGTTATTCACCCAAAGGAAACAAGCACAACCTCCTCCAGTTTCAGTACTTCTGCAATTCTAACTCTCAGCTATTGGATTTGAATTGTTTAGTTTATGCTTTTGCCTTTTCCTCTCAAGACTAGCTGTAAGAGAGCTGTCTCTTCTCTTGGCCAGTGCTTGTCCGAGTAGCTGCAGTTGGGAGACAGAAAGGAGCGAGTGCATGTGTGCGCGCACGTGTACACGCATGTATGGCTTAGCACAAGCATACGTCTGGCAAAGGAGCTCTTCACACACATAATGCTGAGGGTGTCTTCACGTTTGGTCCATTTCTGTCCTCCTGCAACAACATTAATTCCTATAACATGTGTTGGTGCAGACCAGAAGCAGCAGAGGAATGCAGCGACAGACCATAACTCCATACCCTTCACTCCGCCGGGGCTCTTCCAGCTGCCACTCCCTCCTGTATTCCTCTTTCCTCCCCTCATTGCCATGAAGCTGATCCTCTCTCCTTTGACACTTGACAACAATCCAGGGCCCTTTCCAAAAATCAATTAAAAAAATAAAGTTTGCCAGCCAGCAGGATTCAAATGACTCAGCTGCTCACAATATCCTGAGCACCCGCAGCATCACAAAGGCTCTGGCTAACTCTGTCACCCCTATCTGCCTCACCATTGCTGTGGAAAGCCAGAGAAAGATACTCTCAGCCCAAGCAATAAACTCAACAGAAAAAATAAGATTTTGGTATGTCATTTTAAGAGCTACTTTACAGATACATGTGTTTACACTCACCCCACTGCAAAATACCAGTAGGTGCTTGAAGAGCAAGATACAGGACTGGACAATATCCCTTCCACCACAAGCCTGCCTCTCCCTTGTCTGTAGAAGACAAAATGTAAGCTGAGAAAGAAACTGCAAGACTTAGGAGTTGCAGCTGGGACTGGAGCTGGGAGCATCAAGGGGGGGAAAAGCTCCTGCACAACCATGGAAGTACCCAAATACTAACCCAGCATGCCTTCAGTATTTTTATTCTTTACATTTCTACTTCAGTGAAAAATAGAGGTTTTTTGTTTTCCCTTCATCGCTGTTTCATGCTGTAGCATGAAAACCAAGAAACCTGGGGTTTCACACACAAACTTTATTTAGATGGGAGTGACAGGAGATGAAGGATAGTGCCTGTGATCCAAAAGGTGACTGGAGCATTAATTATAGAGAGAGACTTGAAGAACTACATTTTAAATGCCACAGTATATTAATACCACTATGTTTTGATAGCTTCAGCTGAACCATGCTATAACTTCACCAATTTAGGTGAATGCAAGCTTTGTAACTTGTTCTGGTTTGCAGTTGTGCTTTTCTTGAGGCCTATCTGGACATGAGGAAAATGAGCAGGGGAGAGCCCCAATTCTCAGGCTTATGGTCTAAAAACGTAAAAATTGCTTGTTATATGGGTCTGAGAAACCCTGACTGGGAAAATGCACATAATGAAACCTCCTGCCAGGTGAATTTCTCAGGTCACCTGTCTTATAAATATTTGGAAAAAACATATTCCAGTTTTCCCTTTGCCATGGTTCGCGCGATAGCTGTCCCTGTGGAAATCTGTCTCTCCTGGCTGTCCAGCAGTGGCTGCCTGAAAAGGCCATCGACCTGAAGCCTTTCACTCACCCATGGTTTGAAAAGTTTTTCTGCTATATCCTGCAATAGGTGGATCTTCTGATACCAGGTTGTCAGCTTAGTGTGTACTCTGACAAGAGTTTGCTCTGCAAGTCTCCTGCTCTTCCCCCCGGCAGGTCCCACCACTGCCCATCTGATGGAGCTGCCTGGCTCCGTGCCCCATGAGTCACTTCTCCTACCACGCCTACCCCTTCCCTGATTTTATTAATGAAACCTCAAAAAATGCCCTTTTATCATATGCATGTTTAATATCTCCTCCTTAGAAAAGTGAGGCAGCTCACGGGTGCTTATGCTGGTATTTCCTGAGCTCTCCTATCTCATGCACCTCCATGTCTAGCACTCCAACATAAGGCAGAGGTTAAGAAAGGGAACAAGTGCCTTCCCAAATATTGCTATGCCTGCTTTATAGGTTTAATGTACCTCCTTGACCATCAGCCTGAGCATCAAGGTGCTATTTGAACGAACTGTGGTCATTTATGTACAAGCTACCACTATAGCTTAGCTGCTCTTTAGAGGGACACAGTCAACTCTAACCACAAGAGTCATATTTAAGGAAGGAAAAGATTGTGATAGTGTGTTTGCTTCCCTTAATAATATATTTCAAAAACCGCAGTGATATTGCTCTAGAAAAACTTTTGTACTTCAAATTCTCAACTCTATCACTCCTAAGAGCATTAGCCAAAGTTTGAGCAGTTCATCATTTCTGTTACACTGATTTACATGCTATCGGGCTTGACACCAGATAATAAGGGCTTATCTAGCAATACTTCATTTTTTGATCTGGTAAATTTACAAAAGGCTTTACTCTTTAAAGAAATTTTTTTTTTTTTTTTTTTTTTTTTTTGGTGCCACCAATTGCCTTTTTTCTTATGGCTCACAGCAGCACTGATTTTTTAATGTAAAATAGTTATGGAAATATTGATCTTCAAGTTATTAGACTGCCTGCTCCATTTGCCTTGACCAAAAACTCCTTCTCCAATAATGATAGGACCTTCTGTTTCCTTCAGAGGTGATATGAAAGATATTGTACATAGGCACCATTTACTGGATCACTGACATCAATTATATTTCTAGTGTTTGGTCTATCATCACCTAATATAGGCAAACAACCGGCAGTTGGACTGGAAAAGATCCCAGGTCATGTCTTCCCACTGGGATTCACATCCATGTATGGTACAATTTAGCAGCATAAACTCGCCATGTCACATGGATCACCTCTGAAAAATGTTCATCTGAACCCTTAGAAACATTTGCTACCTGCTTGTTGTTTACCAGCTGCCTGCTTTAGGCAGGTGGGCTCTTGCTGTGGGCATCACCAGTGTTCACGGGTACTAAAGGTAGTTGTTTAGGCTCTGTAAATTAATTCAGTAGAAAAGGACAACCTTGTTTTAGGCATATGTGTGACATTCACTTCTCTCAAGATAAATAACGTAGTAACTATGCAGAAGACAGTTAACAGCTTCCCTTTGTGTTTTATGGAAAACCAACTTATTTTAACTTTACTGTAATTACTGTAAAACCTTTCTATAAAATGCACACCAGATATTTAATAAAGATTTAGTGAAAGGCTACAGGCCATTTATCTAGCTAAATCCGCAAAATTAAACTGCTAGCTTGTACTGCATAAATATATACAGAAACACTGAGCCTGGGCAGGGGTATTAATTATTTTTACTGCTATTAGTCTGCAGTGCCATTTGTGCCAAGAAGCGACACTTGGGCGCTGCACTAATTTATCTGATTTTTAAGACCACGGCAATGTCAATAATGCCTGCTTCCCATTTTTCCGGAACGTGAGCTCTCACCAACAGCTGCATTGGGAAGGAGTGGAACAGAGCTTCCAGGTGTGTGTGCTGGGCAGGAAAGCAGGCAGTGGCGTGACGCTGGGATTCAACAGAGCGCCTGGCCATGAAGACAAGTGTATGGTCCGTCAAGTATGCAGCTAACGAGAAGCCACATATTTTCAAGTATCAGCACTATTTTACCCATGAATGGCTGGAAGATAAAATTTAATTAGGTACATATACAAGCAACCATGACAGTTGTTATCTCTATCCTACAACTTTTTCCACTTAAAGCGCATTTTGCAATGCAGCTAAGGATTTCTTAACCAAGTAACTTCCCAATGCCCCTAACATCATTAAGAGGAATGCCAAGATTAATAGCAGCTAAAAAACACACTTAAAACTCATCCAGGCAGAAGTGGGCCTTTCTTCAGACGCTTCCATACACTGAAGCATTCAACACGGGATGTTGCCCGTGACAGTAAATGTGCACGCTCTTTTTCAGTATGCTATGTGCAGGACTGTGCAAATATGGATTAACAGCAAGTTGTGATAATTTACCATTTACTTGTTACTGCATTCACAAAAATCATGCTCCTGCTTCCCTGAGATGCTCTGATGTATGCTGTGCTGTACCTGGGTATTAGTTTAGCTTACAAAGTAATTTTACTGGTGCCTGGCAGACTACTCAGGGCAAAGACAGAAATCAAGAGCTTACCTTTACCTGTTGCCCTGATATGGTTGTATATGTGTCCTAGATTAAAATGCATAGCACACATATGTTGTTGTATGTGGATAAATATGGAGGGAGTGGTCATACCCCTAACACAGGACTAAGGGTCCCTCACTTTAGTGTTCTTAATCTGATACTGGTACCACAGAGATGCGGGGGGAACGTAGGCTTTCAAGGCACCTTCATCCTCTTTCCCCACAGGTGTGTTTGAAGGAAACAGGAAAGTGATCCCACATTGGTTACATGCTGGAATATAAAACTGAAATGATCTAGTCTTTACGCTTGCCTTTTCTTCTACAACCAAGAATTAAAAATACAGTTAGATTATTCCACATTTGGAACTGTCATGCTAAAAAAAAAAAAAAAAAAGGCAAGCGAATTGCATCTGCTAGGTCAAGCTTCCCATCCCCCACCCCAGAAAATCACCAACCCAAATGTCACTTGTCTGTGTTGGTTCTCACAGAAGGCAAACCGTATGTTACATTCCCAGTGTCCGTGCATTTCTGCAGCTTCTAAACAGCTGGCTCCCCCGCACTGCTGTTTGCCAGATTTTGGTTCACTTCCAGCGCCGAAAGGCAGAGGGTAGGAGATGTCCTGCTGCTACTCTCCTTTCATTTAGAAAATGGAGAGGTTGTCTTGCTGCCAACCTGTCAGTGCAGACAAGTCCCCTCTGCAGACCTTATCAGATGAATCCCAATGTGAAAACTTTTTACATATGAATTGCTTTGCAAGGAATGCCTGACTCTTTTCAGAACAAATAAGGAAAAGAACAAAATAAAGGAAATGAAAAAGTAAAGAACCTGCACTGAAAGGTCACTTCAAAGGAACAAAAGTCCACATGGCTTCTTCCTCCTATTCTCTCTCTTTCTTCACTGTTGGCTCCCCAGCATCTACATGCTGCTCCCCTACTCTGCAACAGGCTTAGTCACCACAAGCTTCATCGGTGTACGATTAATTACTCCTGTTAATTAAAGCTGAAAGGCCAAAGAAACTAGAGTGCCCAGCAGATCAGTAATGGAATACCGTACCCTCATCAGTGCCAGAAGCCCACCGACAGCCTAGGTGAGTAAAGACAAGAACAGCCCACAGCTACCAGATTTTCAGCAGCCTAGGCAGAATGGCTAGCTGAAGGGAGTGTCAGGAGAAGTAATGCTTATCCTGGAAAATCACCAGCACTGTAAACAGTAGCCAGGACTGTTGGTTATAGTAAATCAATATTGTTAGTTACGTTATTAAATATTAATCTAAGATATAAAAACCAGAGGGTTTTTCTAGCTTTGCCAGAGACAGACGGTGTAATCTTATGCAAATCACTCCATTTCAGTTCCTCTCAAATTCCCATCTGTAAAACTGAGATAATAGTATTTCCAACTGTCCACCTTTTGCAAGCCTGTCTCTCTAGGCAGGCTCCCTGGCCGCCTCTCACGTTACATATGTATAGGCTGCCAGAGGCTGGCACCTCTGGAGGCCACTGTAATGTTCCAGATGAAGAGACATAGCGCCGAAAGGTCACACAGCTTGCACTGAAGCTCTAGGGTCTCACCAGCTCTTGCTAGTTGCAAAGGGGTAACAGCTTGGGCTAGAAGAGTGAAAAGATAGACTGGAGTGCTTTAAATAAATTCTGTGTCTTAAAACCAGCTGACTCTGAAGAGCCCTGTCCTTGGCTGCTGAAAAGAGCTGTTGAGACAGCCACCGAATTGTTATCAGTTCTCTTTGAGGATTCATGGAGCGTGAGGGAATGCAACGCAAAGATAGGTAACAGTGACACAGATTTGTCAAAAACCGTGTAGGACCAAAGTTTATTTCTATCACAGGGAAATAAATGTTACGGGCAAAGGAAAGGCACTAGGTGTTACATCTACAGATCTCAGTGAGGCTCGTGGCAGCATTACTGTGCTACCTCTGGCCTCTTCCAGCACCTGCTTTTGGCACTGCTGCAGGGAAGAGGTCCAGGGAAGCCAGTGGAGAAGGGGAAGGGGCTCCAGGCCACGCTAGACTCACACCCAGCGCAGCACACCCAGCTTCGCTCACTTGGTGTTTCCTGGCTTCTTCATGTCTGTATAACAAATACAGGCCTTCCGATAAATACTCTAGGTACACATCCCAGTAAAACTACTCGCAGCAGTTGAATCAGAGCTCCTTGAAGCAGAATCGGGCCATTAGATAATGAAACTCAACAGTCACAGATATAGACCCTATAATTCTGACTGCATTACCCAGCCTTTGTCAGAACACAGTCATTTCTGATTAAGAGTTAAATGAACCAAATGGTTGAGAACCGACAGGCAATTCAATACCTTGAAAGGGACTGGTGCACCCACCCTGAACACCTGCATGAAGGGAACAGGGAATGCTGCTGAGCTCCATCTGATGGTTTGTCTCTTGTTAAAAGAAGTCAACTTGAAATAACAGTGGGCCAAAATTAGTGAAAGCACGTGTAAACATTTCCTCCACATGAACAGAAAGCATTTTTAAAAGGGCTAAGAAAGGAAAGAAGATGTTAACAATTTCAAGTTAAAAACAAGCATGACAAAAAATGAGGAAATGATAAACATCAGGAATAATTAGCACAAATAATTAACAAGTAAGAGTGCAGGCCTCAGTTGATGTTGTTGATAAACTTGTGCTTGAGTGATATTCTGACCTATTTGATCTTCATTCCCCTTTTAATGCTGGCTTATTTCTTCCTGCTGGTTTATGCTAATTTGTTACACCGTATTTTGCTTGATTAATAGTTTAATAAATTCTTTAAGAGGCTAGCGATTGACACAAATCATGAGGCAGTAGGGAGATTAGCTTTCTGCAGAAGTTGTATGCTCACACCAACCTATCCCATGGTGGGGAAACTGCCCAAGCAGAGTCAAGCTTGGATAGCAATGGGTAGCAGTCACACTACAGGAATGCCTGTTGATAGTGATAATTACAGTTCTCTGGGAAAGGAGTTTATGCTCTCCTGGATTTTGTGATCTCATGGTGCATTCTTAGCCATAAATTATCAAGAAGCTGTAGAGAAAGAAAACATCAGAAAAAAGACACTGTTGATGGGTGACTTTTGCTTTCTTTACTATGGGCAGCCCTGTCCATTAAAATAGAGGCTTGATGCTGAACAGAAACAAGCAAGCTGGTCTGTAATGCAATAATTGCCAGCCTGGCATCCACTGGGACTTCATAAATCTGTATGTAGGAGATCTAAATCATAAAAGAAAGATCAGTTTTCATTACATCTCTCCTAACATGATAATTTCAATGGCTACTTTCTAACATGTTTGCCATAGGCATCACGCAGAATTTATATTACGTCTTTCAGCCAAGACACTCACAAACACACATGGTAAACTTTGTACATGTTATTACATCTTCTTTGCAGGCTAGCGTGGGTAAGAACAAAGCTTTCAGAAATAACTATTGATGTGGGGTGCTAAAGTGCTGAAACCAGGACAAGTGCTCAAAAAAAAGAGCATGAATACTTGCAAGTCAATGAAAGAAAATTGTGGCCACCAATACAAGTAGTAGGAAAAAAGCCTGAGTGCAGGACTTGAACTTCAGCCTTAACTGGAAAGTCTCAGTGATTAAATGACTCCACAGCACACAGGGTCAGATCGTTCCTAGTCCTTCTCCGAAGGAGAATGAACTTCCCTTCTTTGGGGGGCCTCTAAAAAGGACACATGGGAGATGCAGGACTTTTCTCTCACGCTGGGGAAAGACAGCAGGAATGAGAAGGGCTGTGGCGTGCCTACACTGACATGAAGCTATGGATCTGGTCTTCCAACACATGGTGGGGACCACTAACTGGGAAAACACTTGTGACATCATCTTCATAGGAGGGTGACTCCCATTGCAAAGGCTGTGCCATAAGGATACATAGCCCTTCAGCGAATAGCACCTTAACCTGCTGCTGCCCTGGGTGCACCCCAGCTTTCAAACAGGGCCATTTGCATTGCTCTCCACCCCTGCTGTCACTCAGGGTCTGAGGGAAGACACTCACCACTTCTGGGCCGCATCAGCAGCAAAGGGGAAGACATCTGTTTTCTTTTGAAAGGTATTGGCTGGAGAGCTAGAGAGGAAAAGAGAAGTGAGCACCAGCTGAAACACCTTCACATTAGGACATCAGCTAGCAGCCAGCCTGATTCAGCTCTGGTTTTGTGAGCGGACCTCCCTGCAGTTGCTCCATCTGTACTTGTTTGACTGCCCATTTGGCTAATCCCAGCATTGCCACCTGGACCTGCTGCCCGCCAGTGAGGCCCTAGAGACCACTGTGCTGGGAAAGCACCAGCTTAAAGGGATTTTACTGAATTCAACAGGATTACAATGGAGGTACCAGTGAGGAGGAACTTAGCACCAGCCTTATTTCTGTCATTTAAAGTATTTATTTTTTTCAGTTTGTCTTCGTCCTACCTGTAAATATTTAGATACATTTACAAATGCTGGTCCAGATTTTCAGCCAACCCTTTAAGACCTAAAGGGTTATTCCAACTGAATGAAATCCTCCTTTCTCCATAGAAAATGATGACTCTCTATCTACTCACCTGACAACAATGATGCCATAAGCCACTGTAATTGAAGTCCAGGGGCAAGCCTGACACAGAGATCAGCTTTTTTGCTGCTCTCTGTCAAGACAAACAACAGAACCAGAGACTGGTTTTGCAGCTAAGGACTAATGTAATTTCTCCACAGGTTCTGTTCAGTGCTGTGTTTCCTTAACCTGTACTAAATTGTTCAATAGATTGACTTCTTCTAATAGTGTCTGCCAGCTAACTGCTACCCAGACCAAACTTCCCCTAGCAGAGCATATCTAAACTCTATGTGAGGATTTGATCAGTTCCTCAGCCCCATAGTGACAGTGTATCATCAGTTCTGGTACCCAAAATCTGGTAAATTTCTGAAATTAGAGAAAGCTTGTAAATGTCCCACATTAAATATAGGTGGTGAGATCCAGAAAACATTGTGCAGTTTTTCCCTCCACCATCTCCTTCCTAGTCCCAACCTGGAATGCTATGAAAAGCGATAGCCAAGTTGGTCTCCTGTGGGACCGCAGTCTTTAATTGGGAATGGGACCAATTTCCTCCATAGCTGTTCTCAGAGGAGAGAAAGCCCCAGTTCAACTCTTGCTTTTCCCCCAAGTGAGCCACAGAGAGAAGGGAGCCAGGCTAAACAACAATAGCTTCAATCAGCCACACACACGAAACAAAGGGAATTTTTTTGCTGCACAGCCAGAAGAGGAGGGGTCTGATTGGCATTCAGACTTTGCAGCATCTCACTGTGGGAGAGAGGTCTTCTGCAGTCATTACTCTCCTATGGTGCTTGTTATTGACAGCACTTTCGACTGACTCTGGCAGAGAATAAAAGTATCCCTCTCAGTAATATCATTCACTTCCCCTACTTACTGTTCCCCCCTCTCTGTGCCTCATCCAGAGCACATGTGCAGCTGACACAGAGTGAACACGGTGACCTCCTCTGAATATGCATAAGTGCTAAGGATTGTCTCCCCCCCCCCCGCTGCCATGGCTGACTGAAGCAATAGCTTGGCCAGCATTTTGCTTATGAAAAGAACGCACTATTTTGCAACTGTTAGCCCACAGATGGTCAACTTCTGAGTCTGGCATCCAGACCTCATATTTAGTCTCACAAGTAATTTAGATAGCATATAGTTAAAACTGATGAGACATTGATGTTCAAATAATGGGCACCTGCTTTTATTTTCTCACAACAGTTGGGAGATACATCAATGTGCTGAACATGGAGTAGAGGCGATTTAGGGGAAGAGAAGATTAATGTTACCAAATTATTTTTTTTTAGAATTTAGCTCCTGGCACTTGCAGTCAGAGTTTGCATGACTAAAGTAGACTAGAGCTGTGTGAAGTACACTGGAGCTGTGCAGATCCAACACTGCTGAACTTCTGTAGGTTATACGCACGAAAAAGGGTGACTCACCATCTCCATTCCTTTAAAATCACAGTGGGGGCTCCTTGCAATGATAAGAATAAACATAATTAACTTTTGCTCATAATGGTTGAGCACAATGCTCTTTAGCTGCTTTCTGATTTTTAGCACTTATGATCTTATTTTTAAGCATTTTCGTTATCCATAAAAAGTTAAAGGCTCACTGTTTAGTTTTAACAGAAATTGACTGGCATATTATTTAGACTTTAAGAGCAGAATTTTCAAAATAAACATGAAAGTGATTAAAATACCAGAAGAAACAGTACTGGAGAATATGGATATAGGTCTGCTGAGGCTTATTTGCTCTTTTGCTAGTGACTTCTGGGAGCAAGACAAAGAAAATAGACAGTGCTATTGTCTGATGAGTGTATTTACACAGGATTTGCTTCAAGGACCTTGTAACACAGAAATAAGATTTCAATTCATCACAGACAAAAATTTAAAAAAAATCAGTAAGCCAGTGATATATTTGGGAATGTCACTGTACATTCATAATTCATGCTCTGCCTTCCTTGCAGAGTTCAAATCATTTTTAACTCATCTTTATATTGCCCTCCTCCCCCTTTTATCAGAGAAATTCCTACATTTCTTACACTCATTTAATTTGTCCTTGTATGCCTACTAGTAAGCTTACACTGCCTGTTGGCCACTGACTCCTTGGCTGTTCTAGCTGAAATAATGCTTCCAGACAACTGTAATCAGCAGTGCCTCTGACAAACACAGCTGCAACAACTTCACTTGTCTTGGGCCCGTGATGCTGATTGCTTGCAACAGGTCTCCTGTGAACACCATCAAACACTCAGTTCTCAGCCAATACAAACCATCGTAGCAGAATTAGGGTAAGTGTTGATTTATACTAGTTAATTCATACCTGTCCTGAAGTCCTAACCACAAATCCTCCTAAAAGCAGCCAGAATATTAACAAAATTTTCCACTGCAGAAGCTTTAAAAAAGACAAAAAATAAAAATCTAGATTTCCATTATAGCTTGTTTGTCATTACAAGCTGAATCAAAACATTGGAGCTTTTGTAATGAGAAAGTAGTTTAACAGAATCAAACACAAGAATATCACAGCCCACAGCAGGGATGAAGGATCAGAAGTCATCTCTGGTGAGTATTACTGCTAATAAAAGACCCATGTCCTAATGAAATGAAAACAGTTAGCTACCCAGTAAGAGAGAGCAAATTAAGGAGACAGAGGGAGAAAGGGAGGAAAGGGGCGGGGAATAAAAGGAGTATTTGTAAGGGCTTGCATCAGGAAATGGAGGTAAGGAATTGATGCGCACTGAGATTTTTAGTGAGCTTTTGGCAAACCTGCTACTGTCCCACAATTAGTTAGATAAGGGAAAAAAACAAGCTGAGAAACCCCCTAACTTTGCTTGCTCTACTAAGAGTTCAGTGAAAGAGGAGTTACTGGCACAGCTTTGTTCTCCAAGAAGAAGTGGGGATCTGGTTCTGCAACTATGATCCTAGGAGACACTTATCCTCTCAGAGTCAGCATTGCAAGGTCCAGATTAGATGTCTGAAGTGATAGCCATCGCTTCTGAAAGACTTGGGAGCTTGGAAAAAAAAGAAAAAAAACAACCCCCTAAAAAAAAAAAAGTTAAAAGTAACAGACAAAATCTCCACAGATAGGAGTATTCGTTACTGACGCTAAAAGTAATTTAAAACTTTATTAGAGAATTCAGTATGTATTCTGCTGTAACTGTTACACTGCCTTGGAAATCTATGTGGCACAGCAGTCACGTCGTATTTCCTCTGCTTTGTGGCAAAAAAAGAAAAAAGTGTGTTAGTGCTGAGTTCTGTAAATAATCCTTGAGAAGTGGTAAGGAATTAAATAATTCATGCTTTAGTTCATTGTTAAGTATGTAACCCAAGGGCATGAGATGTCATATCATGCATGGCTGCATAGCATGTGATGTGAAAGAACCTGCTTGCAATTTACATTTATGTAAAAATGATATATTACAATGCAAAAAGTTTAGAAAACAATTATTTTGCTTTGACACTGCACTGTGAAGTGTGTCTAATTTTCACTATTTTGATGTATCTCATGATTTAAATAAGGTAATGAACAGTTGTTTTTTTTTAAATGCACGAGCAACTTCAGACAAGAGCTAAAAGATTTTGTATCAAAGAGAAAAATTTTCAAGTTTCTGGAAAATTATTTAAGGTGAACAAGAATGAAGAAAACATTATTTAAAATGCTTTGACTGTTAATTTGATCATGCATAAAACTTAAAATAAAATTAAACTATTTTTAAGAATTAAAGCCTTTCACCTTTAAGAAACAAGAGTTTAACTTTGAAAAACATTGAAAGGGTATTCTTGGACTTTTAAAGAATCACCGTGTGAAACATTTGAGAAAAATGACAAATTCCTAAAACATTTCACTGCTGCAGACCAGTATTTTCTTAGTAAAACACTGCATGCACAAAACCATCCCTTAGTTCTACTTACACTATTCGATATTTCCCTCAACATACAGTTTCTGGCATCAATTAATTTTGCTTCTATTGGAAGCATCATTAAAAACCTGAACCCAAGCACTGAATTTTTAAAGCAAAACCTGAAAATATTGCTTACATGTATTCTAAAAGTTAAAACTTGCCATCAGCCAAAAGGCATCCAAAAATGTATTCTTCTTAGAATTCAGGATTTTTTTGATTTCTTTTTTTTTTTAACATCAGTTGCATGGCTTTGAGAAGTTAAGGCTGACAAATTTGGTACCATAAACACAATAAAAATATAAATCCTTTTTCCCCAGCCTATAAATAAGAGTTATTGCATAAATGAATTACATCCTGAAGATTACAAAAGAAACAGCAATAAGCACTGCCTTCCCAGAAATCATGACCTTTGGGAGTACTGGGAATGATCACTGTCGTATCGATAAGCTTTCTGTGTAGTAAGAACTTTTTCAAGGGAAATAAACTCTATTCAAACCCAAATACCTTTAAGCTGAGACAAAGCTGAAGTCCAGAGTTTGTTCGTCAATTCATATTTTAATTAAAGAACTCAATGAAATATAGAGAAGTAAAAAACAATTTGTATGTATAAAAATAAAATTTGAAATGTAATCTACCAAACAATACAAACCAACCAGGTCTCTAAAATAGTTCTCCTCCTACACAGCTACAAAAGCAATTTTGGTTTTCACCAGAAGGAGATGAAGGAGCTGCTATTTAAGGTAACACCTGCTTATATCTTCAAGTGCAATTTTTCATTTGAATTGTCTCTAGTCACAGCTGATTGTATTCAAGCACACAGAAATAAATTAAACAGGTGAGTGGAAGTAACTCAGCCTCCAAAAATCAGTATGTGCAAATTGTTCTTGTAATTAGTGTTAACTGGGGGGGGGGAAAGGTTGGCTGAAGGTGATTTTTAAATCTGCTATTTGTTATCCAATGAAAAACCAATCCTTGCAGGATAACTGTGATCACTTCTATGATGAACATGACTAAGCCAAAACTCTGAGTAATCTCTGTGGACAGAGCAGCTACAGGAAACTCATATCAATAAATGATCAACACAGCTTTTAATGAGAATGTTAAAAAACAAACACACAACCAAATTTAAGGCCTTTTTCTCCTTTACCTAAAAGGAACCGTTTTCTCTGCTGAACAGGTGATTAATGGACCTGCCACTAGAAGGTGAAGGCTGCATTTTGGTAAAGGATATGTGAAACCAGGCCTGGTCATTGGGGCTGTCTTTCCTGCTTCCACACTGCAGGATCCCGCTCACACATTTATCAATTAGAAGATGAAGCTTCTTCCTGATAAGAATAACCTTAGCTGATCCCAGACTTCATGTGGGAAGAAAAGTGCAAGGAACAGGAAAGATACTGAATTTGACATGGGACAGCTTATCCTGCAAGGAAGATATCTTCTTCCTGTCCTCCTATGCTGGGAAGCAGCAGATGTAGCTACAAAGTTCTGGGAAACTCTTTTAATGTGAAAGCTTCTGGATTCAAACCTGTACTGCCTTAAATCCCCTTTATTAAATTCTACTTTGCCTACGTATTGTTACATGCATTATAACAGGATGTGAAGAACTATATTATGCATGATTTTCTTATATAATTCCATAATATAAATTTGCACTGTACTAACAGAAGTCAAACTGTTTCATAGCATTATTTGAACAGGCTTCTTTGTATTTCAGACATACTTGCATTCCCTGTTAGATTACAACATAATAATCTATTTTTGAATAGGGTAGTTCCAGTTTCTTGGTCAAACAAGCACTTTTGATGTCTATTACAAAAACAAATGCACTTTAAAAAAAATTTTAGTATTTATCGCTTGATGGGCAATATTCCTTAGATGCCTATGATCTAAATTTTAAATGGAGATAGCAATTTTTCTTGCTTTCATCTCAGAGAGCTTTAACTGATGGGACAGCTGTGAATGGAAACCTATCCACAGAACCTTATGCCTAGTGAAGCTAAGTATGTCCAACAATCCACTACACAGACAAACAGAAAATGCTTTTTTCTCTGTGCTCATAAAAATTCATAGTATATTAAGCAGCTATGCTACAACCAAACTCCAAAAAGAAGCTGCCAAACTGCAAAACACTAATAAACCTAAAGTAAAGTTTGGGAATATTCTTTCCAATGCAAATATGGATGAACTATAAGTCAATAGTAACTGTATTTCTGAGTCTGTCCCTTCCTGCTTGTAACTGTATTGCATCTCGTTCAATTACAGCAATTGCTTTCATGGAATACCTGTCTGAGAAACATAGCTGGTTTTAATAAGCATTTTGTCTTGGAAAACTTAAATGGGCTGCTCTGTTTTGCTCTTCATTTAATTTCCTCTCCTCCACTACTTTTTACCTCTCAGCTTAGAGTAACTGCACCACATACATAACAAACTCACGGACAGAACTGACTGGCTCCCTCTCAATCACAATTAGTTGACTTTTGTATTGGAGCACACAAGGAAACTCCACCAGAAGTGCCTAAAAACAATTAGGGTATTGGCTATATGGGGAGGCCCCGAGGAGTTACAAAATATCTTAGCATGAGACCAATTTATGGATGCTTAAGTTGTAATGAACCAGAAATTGTAGAGAAAAATAAACAATTTAAAAATATTTAAGCTTTTGAAGCATGCTTTGAAATGTGAAAATTTTTATCATATTTTCCAAGCACTAGAATACTCTAGTATTATATTGTATACTAAGAATAGGCTTGTTCCTTGAGAAACGCTAAAAATTGCTTTAAAATTAAAAGGTCCCATGTAAAAGCCAAAAAGCGGGACTATATAAATCTTGGAAACAACAGGGGACTTAACCCTCCATTCAGCACAGAACCAATATTCCGTACGAGCTAGGAAAGTCTAGGTAATAGAGATGAAGGCCAAAACTGGACCTTTAAACAACTGTCAAACAAAATCTCATTAAATCCACAAGCACTGAAAGCACTGAAAGAGCTTGAGCAGTAGACATCATGGCAGAGGAAGAAATGGTACTAACCGCATCCAGCAAAGTCAAAAGTTCAACTTTCCCTTACAAATTCTGTGTGATAATACTGATCATGATGTGTTCAGAAGACTAGTGGCATCATGGACAAATATATTCATGTTTTGAATTTGATTTTCTAATTGTTTTGATGCAAGTAGCAAATCGTGCCTGAAGAGAGGATGCTTTTAAGAAACACGTACCAGTAGTTTCAAATACCCAAACAAAATTAAACAACAGATTGCGGGGTTCTAAAAGGCCCTCAACAATAGAAGGTATCAGGCAAAAGGAATGTTATGAAAACATTTATACAACTAAGCAATAACCTCAAAAGTCAGAAATCTCAAAGAAAGACAGTTACTATGTTCTTTACTATTAATATTTATCACAACCTTGTGCAAAATACTGTAAAGATAGTGCTCTTAAATATAACACAAATCAAATTCTCACACAAATCTGAGTTTTTTCTGAGAGATTTAGAAGTATTCCTGAGAGGGCTATGTTGGAAACTGTTAAATAAATGACTGAAGATGAAAGTCAACTTCTTTTTTCTTCATACAGTCCCTGCTTCCTAACTTTTCTCGAATAAAAGTTTTAAGAAAATTCTCACTGTTGAAATTTCCAGTGAGCTAGTTAGAAGAACTGGGCCGTCAGTGTCAAATCACAGACACGTGTTGGGATGACCCACACAACCGGAGCGCTGCAATGGATGGC
>VZTL01071762.1:0-14263 GCA_013400535.1 Scopus umbretta | reverse complement strand
AATATGATCTGAGAAATATCGTGTCATATCTTGTCTTTTCAGTCTATGTTGTTTTGTCACTGAGACACAGCTTTAGGGTAAAGCTAAGGTACCTCTTTATATAAAATACATCAATGCTTATATTTTCAATATTAAAGGATTTAAAAAATTGTGATAGCTTTCATAGTTTTTTCATGCTGTTACTCATTTTGTGCAAGTTTACAAACTTAAATTATATGCAAATAAAATTTATTTAAATCAGAGTAAAATATGCTAGGTTCAAGAAAATAACATATCAACTTCCCTACATATATATATGTATTTATATATAAAAACATCAAAAGCAGAAATTATCAGTGCTTTCTTGCCAGCCTGTGGTCTGCCTCTGGCTACTGCCTATGTATTCCTTCTGCAAAGCTAAAGCAAATACAAGAAGTCCACACAGTAGATGTTTCTCTCTTCTTCATGTATCTATCCACCACAACCATGTTATTCAATATATAACTATTAACTTTAGGGTATTAGCCAAGCCTGGCTACAGTACATTAAACCAGATTTACTTTAATTCTGGAGTTATTTATAATTTAAATTAAAATTCTTATTAGAATAAGCAGGAATGTGTGTGTGCTTATTTTAAAGATTTTCAGCACACAGATCTAAGATTTTTTATAACCGTGCACATCTATAAACCGTTTTCAAAAATGTGAAAGTGATTTCCTCCTTGCCATATCTTCTTTTTGACCTGGTGGCACAAATTTGTATGTTTAGCTGTAACTGCTTGAATACATTCCACAGATGTTCGCTGATAGGGAGTGTCTCCTGTGGCAAGCATCTGATGTTGTAAATGTGCACAGTTTGAAACACAAGAATCCCTGAAAGAGAATGGCTTTTATGTCACATAAATTTGAAGGTTAGTTTGCAGACTCTTCTAGGAGCTCCAGTACTGCACATTTTTCCATACCCAGCCCTTTTAGAAAAAAGGGCCCCAAATATTTTGTCTGAATTCCTTGCTCAATGAACCTACAAGGAAACTTATGGAGCAATGGAATTAAAAGATTAAACCACAAGCCACTTGTACTAAGTCTTTAAATGACTTACGAAGCATGGAGTTTACATAGTAACTGAGTCTGTAGACTCAATTGCTTTTGGAGAATTCTGAGGACTTTCGGGTTTTTTCTGCCTGACTTGACTGCTTTGTTGCTGTGTGGCTGTTCCCATCTGGATGTTACAAAAGAACAAGACAAAAGATAAGATTACAATTAAGTAACATTTATTTGTTTGGGGTTTTTAAAACCGCTTCTTAATTAGAGAGAAAATCCCCTTTATTGTTAACCCACAGGGTAAGAATTGGAAACAGCAATATCACATGGTCTCGGTATTCTCACTCACATAACTACCTTAAGTCTTTTATATATTTCAGGCATGCAATATTACACATGACAATCTTACAAGACACAATGGTTTATAGAATCAAAGAATCACAGAATCATTTAGGTTGGAAAAGACCTTTAAGATGATCAGGTCTAATCGTTAACCTAGCACTGCCAAGTCTACCACTAAACCATGTCCCTAAGCACCACATCTACACGTCTTTTAAATCCCTCCAGGGATGGGGACTCGACCAATTCCCTGGGCAGCCTGGTCCAATGCTTGACAGCCCTTTCAGTGAAGAAATTTTTCCTAGTATCCAATCTAAACCTCCTCTGGCACAGCTTGAGGCCATTTCCTCTCATCCTATCACTTGTTACTTGGCAGAAGAGACCAACACCCACCTCGCTACACCCTCCTTTCAGGAAGTTGTGGAGGGCAATAAGGTCTACCCTGAGCCTCCCTTTCTCCAGGCTGAACAACCCCAGTTCCCTCAGCCACTCCTCGTAAGACTTGTTCTCCAGGCCCTTCACCACCTTTNATAATAATAACAATAACAATAATAATAATAAATACAGAACAAGTGATGCACAATGCAATTGCTCACCATCCGCTGACCGATGCCCAGCCCGTTCCCGAGCAGCGATCGCTGCCCCCCCAGCCAGCTCCCCCAGTTTATATACCGACCGTGACGTCAGGTGGTATGGAATAGCCCGGTGGCCAGTTTGGGTCAGCTGTCCTGCCTGCGTTCCCTCCCAGCTTCTTGTGCACCCGTCAGAGCATGGAAAGCTGAAAAGTCCTTGACTAGACTAAACACTACTGAGCAACAACTAAACCATCAGCGTGTTATCAGCATTGTTCTCATACTAAGTTCAAAACACAGCACTATAGCAGCTACTAGGAAGAAAATGAACTCCGAATTAAGCTGAAACCAGGACAGCTGCCAACTGGATTTGACTCCATTCCACCACAACTCTTTGGGCCCAGCCACCCAGCCAGTTTTTTACCCAGTGAAGAATATGCTTGTCCAAGCCATGAGCAGCCAGTTTCTCCAGGAGAACACTGTGGGAAATGGTGTCAAAGGCTTTGCTTATGTCTAGGTAGACAACAGCCACAGCCTTTACCTCGTCCACTAAGCAGGTCACCTTCTCATAGAAGGAGATCAGGTTAGTCAAGCAGGACCTGCCTTTCATAAACCCATGTTGACTGAGCCTGTGATTTGATACACACATACATTTAAATGTCTCCAGCAAGGTGGGTTTTTATGTTTAAATATTAAATATTGACAAGACTGAAAACAAATTTTACTAGTAACCTCTGTCTGTTGCTTTAAATCCATTAATTTCTGTTACATGGGGTAAAGGAAAAATAAACATGCTGCAAACACTGCAGGAGACAAGTATTTTACCCTGGATGAATAGGAATATAATCTAGAGGCAGACTAGCAGTTTGGTACAGGTATGAGGACATGGGTCATATTATTCTGTGGATGCCTTTCAATTTGTCTTCAGAGTGTAAAGTACTTAATTTTAAAATTTTGATTCCATAGCTGTGAGGCACAAGCTGTGCCCTACAGACTTGGTCTCCCTTTTATATTCAGTTAATATAAGGGTGAAAGAGAAGGGAAGCTAATGTTTCTAGCAAGGACTGTGGGATTCCCCTTCTCCTATCAGGAATAGGAAGCTGTTTGTTAGAGAGCTAGGATAACACATTTCACCAGTGAAACAAATGGGAAGGAGAAACTGTTAATAGTGTTAGGAGCTTGTAGTTCTCTGATCAGCTGTAGACAAGTTTAGTGCTTCTAGAAGATCTAAATAAATAACAATGATGCAGTCATCTAAACTGTTCCCATGGCTGGTGTTTGTGGACAGTGATGATCAGGTGTCATTGTGGAGTGGGTAGAAATGATCCCAGGTTTGATATGGAATCCAAGCATGGTCTTGGAGTTTTAAAATTTGTACCATTTCATTTTTGGTCAGCTTCCAACAATGCACTGCTTGCCAGAGTGGACACTCTAAATTTTACACCAATATAATTTCTTTCATTTACAAATGGTGATATGTTTTCACACCTGGTCACCTTGCTGAAAAATGAAGCTGGTCAGAACCTAGTACAGAATGAGAACAGGTTGAGAGTGCACTCGAGAGATGTAATTGGCCCCCAGAGAAACTCACAGTGAAGTGGGGGGTCTTTGGCCCTGGCAGTATTTTTTTGTTTTGTAAACAAGCTCATTAAAGCATATAATTAACACTCCCAGTATTTGGTTACCTGTTGTTTCCTCATGCTACAAGGATTGTGGGATTTTTTTTCTTACCTCATGTGATGACTTCATCATTGACAGCCTACCCAGATCATGATAGATGTATACGATTTCGTCTGCTTACTGTTCAGTAAAACTTGAGGTGAATTGAAGATTTTATACATATCTTATCTTTCAATGGGACACTCTTGCAAATTAACATAAAACTTTCAAGTGAAACTTCATAAACACAGAGAAAAATTAATCTAGATACTGTGGGATTTCCAAGACAGAACTTTTCTTTTTCATCTGTTTACAAAACCTTATTTCTGCCTTGTTTAGTTCTGTTTGTTCTTGCATACAGACATTTTTCATTTAGGGATTTCTGAGGTGTCAGAAGGAAACATCTGGCTGTAGATGAACCTGCTACTTGACTAGCAGTGTGGGTAACTGTAGCTCATTGAACAGCATTTTGTATTAACACTTCCCCTGAACAGGAGAAAATTCAAATTCCACCAGAATGCATTCAGCAACAGGAATAGAGACTGCACTGAGCAACCCTGTCTGTAGAGGACTAAGCAATAAATAAAAACACTTTCTTCCAAAATATGCCAAAAAGTAATTGGAATTTTTACAGGTGTTTATTATTTTAAATTCCTTTCTGAAGCAGAATGTTTAGCGTTTTCCATTCCTGCAACATTATCTGCCCAACTAGTTTATACTAACGGATTGGTTTTACAGAGAAGGTACAAATGTTTTTCAGTAATAATTTGGGTATAGCAAATGGGCGAAGAGCATGACAATTCACTAAGAAGGACAGGAACAGAACTCAAACCTACCAGTTGAGCATTTTCCACTTTAGGACAAAAAAAACCCCATGTGAAGTGTTCTGCATCTTATGTCTTAAAGTAAGTAGACACCCACAGGTTCTCTGTACAGCAATGACAGAACATTTCTTGTTATGTACGATATCAACACAAAGCAGCTGCAAAACCTATTAAATCCAAAGTTACTTTTCAACATTGTCAGTAGGGTTCTGATGTGAAAAACAGGCCATATAAAGCGTTGTATTTCCAAGTACTTATTACTGCAATCTAAAGAGCAAAGTGGTCTTCACAGATTTTGAGATGTGCTAGAACAAATTGCATGTGACTCAGTGGGGACAAATGTAAGGTAATGCAAAAGACTATTCAGTTGCAAAAACACAGATTGAGGAAGGGGTATTTAGGTAGCAGTTGTGTGTAGAAAAGGACTAAGGAGTTATTTTGGATCACTACCAATATTAGTCAACAGTATAATTTGGGTTTGAAAAAGGCAGACATCATTCTGGGATATGAAAACAGAATCCTGTCCTGCAAGATGTGAACTAGATCTTCTTCTGCTCTGCTCAGCAGAAGCTGAAAGAATTTAAAAGCAGAAAGCATTAGCAGAAAAGCTGCAGCTGAAATAATGTGTCCAGCTGTAGATATGACACTTGTAGAAAGATGGTGACCAGTCAGCATCTAGAGGAGAGCAATGAGGTGCTCAGGTCCCAGAAATATGACCTAAAAGGAAGACCAGAAAAATCTGAAGTTATTTGTCCAGAGAAAAGAAAGCAGAGGCCTGGTAACAGGGTGACATATACAAAGAGCCAGTGTGAAAGACAGGAAGAATCTATTACCACATTTGTGAGGGGGAGTACAAGCAGTAATGGTCTTCAGATTATATGTTAGAATTAGATTATTTATTTTAATAATAAAGATAATTAAAGACAGAAATAGACAGCTTGGAGATGTAGTGGAATCCCCTTTATTAGAAGTTAGACAAGCATCTGTCAGAAACGATGTCAGGATAGTTCATTCTGTCTTTGAGTGGTGCAGTAGCTTCAAAGATCTCAACATCTTACTCAGCCCTTGAATTCTTTTAGGTTCTGAGGTTCTGACTATCTGGTAGGTATTTGGTGAATATTAACAAGCACTGAGATGTGGCTGATGTAAACTGGCAGGCAAGCAAGAAGAGATATAATGAGGGTGGTATGCAACCTGTCTGAAGTCTCCTTGCTTTAGCAAGAAGTCATGGGAGTGATGACGGGAGGAATCAATTTCCATGTGTAACACTAAAATCAGTAATCAGAACAGAACTAGCATAGTCCATCTCTCTTACTGCACCTGAATTTTTCAAACAGAATAAAAATTCTAGTCTTAAACATTATATACAATTCAGAATGGATCTGATAGCTAGAATGGATTTTAATAGCATGCCTTAACTATATTAAGGATGCAGACTTCTGAGTTGTTAATATAAAATGCTCATGTCTACAAAACCTTTGCAACATGGATGCTGTATATATGATAATTTCTTTGTATTTCTTCTGAGAAGCCAACCTGTTAACATTAGTTCTGCAGTGGAATTACTTAAAAAGCAAAAAATGTCATAATAATATTACCTGAAATATTAATTTTGATTAATTTATATACATAGCTATTCAGAAAAAACAGACAATACGTAGTGTATCATGAAATCCAGCAGTTGTGTTTTATACAAAAGTTGATATCCTTCATCAAATAACAATGATGTACTTTGTATGCTTAGAAAAGCCTTCTGATCTGTGTTTGCCATTCTCAAACATAAAGATTGCATCTTTGATTTTTCTAGCATTAGTATTTGGAAGAATAATCAACGCAGAAGTGCTCAGGTTTGACAAGTGGTATAAGATTTCAGTAAACATGTCTTCTCTCAGAGAGATATTGGAACCAGATAATATTAAGGGAAATTATACTGCTTGGAACTCTGATCTTCAAAGAGAATACAAGTATAGATTGAAATCAGAATGGACATTTAGCATTATTAAATGCAAATAAGGCTTCAAAAGAGGCTCAAAGATACAATTAAATTATGGAAATATGCACAAGTTCAGTAAGTGAAAACATAAAATACTTTGGGATGACAGGCTGTACAAACATAACCTTATTATTGCTAAATTAATATTCAGAGTTAGCTGGAATATTTTGGTAATATTTAAATTGAAAATTCTGATTTATCAGAAGTAGGATGCTTTGTGAAAACTTTCAAAGACTTCTAAGTTTCTTTACAGAGAAAATTAATTTAAGATTTTAAATTAATTCTATTCCAGCTATTTAAAAACAGAACATTCTGAAAGCACCTCACATTGGTTTGCCTCCGTGATACAATGTTAAGATGGTGTACATCAGAGTGGAATATTTAGATTAGTCCTAAATATAAAACAATATAAATGGGAAACAAATAGAATGTGAGTTCAACAGGCACATTTTACGAGCAAAATGTGAAAGTAGTTTTAAATACGTATTTTTAACATACCTTAGAAAATCATTAGGATTCTGCCAGATGGCATTTACATACCTTACTGTAAAAAGTATCTGATGACATACATGTTTCACAGGCAGTTAAAGGATAACAGAATTTTACATGCACTGACCACCTACAAATCTCTTTTAAAGATACATGTTAGACTGAGTGCATTAGCAGCCTAACTACGCATTTAGAAAATGAAAGATTAGGCTAACCCTTATCATGTGAGCTCAGAAAGTACAGTTGTAGTTTTAGATTGCAGGATAAAGAGGTTAGGGTCCTTTTGCAGAGACAGAGAGATGCAGAGAGTAGGATAAAAGTGAGAAAAAAAGAGAAAATCTTAAGTACTCCTATATGTTTCAGTTATTGTAAATACCATGGAATGAAAATATCAGTTCATGAGCCTCAACTTTTCTCTGCTTTCCCCTTCTGTTCAGTGACTCTGTCCTCAAAACACTTCAAAATCCATTTGAATTCTGATTTCCACTACTCCAGATGTACAGTTTGGATGAGGAGCACACAGGAAGTTTAAAGCATTCTCTACCACTTGCTAGCTGCTATAAAGATGAGCTGCACATCTATATGGCAACAAAAATGTGGAACTGGGTGCTAATGCCACCATGAACATTTCTGGTTTTAACATTGGAAACTAAATAACAGCTTAACAAAAACTAAGGTTGCCTGGATGCTTCCTGCATCTCTTCAAACTATAGAGTTCAGCAAAACTCACATTTTTTAACAATGTGTTTTGAATATCTCAGTCTTGATTCTTACTTCTTTAAGTTTTGATCTGATAGTTCATAAGATATATTCTGTCTACTTTTTCTTCTTAGAGCAGGATACTTAAATCAGTCTAGGGCAAACTATCATCAAATTTGTTATTAGGTATTACACCCCGTCTAATCACATAGCTGGTCTCCCAGAAGCAGCACTACATGTACACTACATATACAATGTGCATTACATGTATAAAATTTTACAATCCGTTTGCCTTTACGAACAGGATACCATATTTGTGACTTTAACACATACTGGTTTTTCTAATATATAAATGCAGCGGTAATGAACAGTTCAGTTGTTTTTTTGTTTTTACCTTAACTCTGTAACTCCTATCTTTTAGAGCTCTGAGCTTTGCTACATATGATGTTCCCGAAGAATAATAGTAGGAAATCACGTTATCTCAACATGTTATTTGTCAGGGTGTTTCCTGGAGCAAAAGGGGGTGTTCCTCCTGCTTTGATAAATCAAGCAAGCATGTGCGGCAAGAGGAAGTTGATTTTTATCCCTGTAACATTTTAGTTAAGATAAGGAGTGAATTGAATCTCTCAACTGTCCCTACACACCGTAGGGATCATGTTGCAAAAGAGTCTCAGAGTGCAAATTAATTCCTTTTGAGTGAAACTAAACTGGAAAATGCACAATAGGAACACATCTAATACACTCAAACTGCAAATGGACATTCAGTGAATGGGTCTAAACTACAGCTAGTCCAAAGTAAAAAAAAAAAAAAAAAAAAAAGGAAAATATATAATGTAAACTTCAGATCTCCTCAGCCCCAACTATTTGACTCTTCACTGTTTGACCACAGTATTTGCTGCTCTAAACGTAGTCAGAGAGCAATCTACTCCCTATGTAAATGGTGGTCTCCCCAGCTGAGGTTTGTGGTATGTTTTAAAACTACAGCCAGTACGAAGAAATTACCACTGAAGGCAAACACAGTTTTAAAGGATTGACCCAAATCTGATTACAGTTGCTGGATTATTCCAATCAATTTTAGTGGGTGTTGCACTAGACCTAGAAGCTATAGGTCTTGCTGCCTACTGTTGTCTGATAGCATTCAATAACCTTAAAAAACCCAGGAAGAACCCAGTAGAGAAAATTCTCTGTATGAGTCAAAGAAGTGATCTGAGTAGAGAACGTAGTCATAATTCTCACTCACACAGATTGTTTCATTTAACAGGACATGAGTGAAGATTAACATATATTCCCTCATCTAGAGGAACATATAGCTTGGAAACATCTGAAAAAGTAAAATAATTCTTAAGAATTCCCAGAAGACTCATTAGACATGACTGACTTTGACTCAAACAAATTACTTCTAAGATAAAAACCAAATATTTTGGTATAAATATATCTGATATACCAAATATTTACTTATTAGGATTTTTCCATTTTACAAATTATCAGCATCCTACAATAATAATTCATAAAGAAAAGAAAACCAAATGAAAATGTGAATATGCTTTGTGAAAGATAAGATATTTTGAACAAAAAAAATTTTGTTTTTCAGTCATTTCTGTACAAGAAATATATTAAAATATTGTGTGTATATATATCTATACAGCTCAAACTGTGAGACAGAATTAGAATAATCAAGTGTTTATAGTGTATTTGAAAATAAATTTGATGCTTTGATACTTAAGGGTCTTGATAACATATTTTCTAGTAGGTCTCTGTTGCCATGCTTTAGATAAGTTTCTGAGAAGGAGATGAAAAAAAAGAGTAAAAAACCTACCTATAGCCATGTGCCTTGTTTCACCGTATTTAGGAAGAGCAGTGAATTGCTCCAGACTTTCACCAAGTTAATGCAGACATTAGCCCAAAACCTGACTTTGCGTTCTCATTGCTGGGGTGGCATACAACTTCCACTATTCTGGTCTCCAAGCAGACAATAAAATTCCAGTCTTCCTGAATTAAAAAGGCAAGTAAGCAGCAGATATAGCTAAAGAACTCTGCTTGCTGTCTGCTCCCAAAAAGTCTCACCAAAGACTTTCCTCCATCTTTGGAAATTGGCATCCTCAAGCCAAATGAGTCCTCTTCATTTCCCCCCCACCACCACCTTTAGCTCTACTGAAGTTCCTCATTTCCCTCTTGTGGTATATCTTCGTCTTGTTCCTTAGCTAAACAGCACCCCTTTAAACAGCTCTTTTTCTTGACCTCTTTCACATATAGGCCTGCTGTCCAAAGGGATTTAGCTTGGGTTTTGCTCGCTCCTCTGCCTATCTTTCAGTCCTACTCAGAAACAGCATGAAAATTCTACTGGTTTTAAAGCGATTTTTGTACTGTATGGTTCCATCTTGAGACTTTTCTGGTCATACCACTTACAGGGAACTGCCTCCCTTCCCTGAGAACCACTGCCACATTTTCTGTTATGGTGACAGTTTTAGTGCTGCTGCTTTCCACTCTAGAGTATCAGCCTCTGAAATGGCTTTACCAACAGCTGAAGCATATGTTGTTAGAAGGGTAACCACATTTCTTTCACCTGCTGCTGTGCTCAGAAGGCTTCTGATGGGAGAGCATTGGTGAAATTTGTCCAGAGCACTAAGTTCTATGGCCAATTAGGATGAGGTTGGCAATTCATTCTTCCCAGTGCTACAGTTTCAAGCTTTTTGTAGACTCCTGGAAGTATTGGTACATTGATTAACCTTAATCTATGCTTCAGATATCATAATTATAAACTTTGACCAGGAACTTAAAAAAACCTGAGGTGAATATAATCAGTTAATGTAGCAGGCATGAGCTAAAGACCTCAAGTGTCTTAATCTAACTGTAGTTCCCTCTGAGTATTTCTTCTCAGGGTCAAAAACTGGTTTTATCCTTTGTCTTGATTTTCCCAGCACTCCTAACTTTCTGGTGAGGTTTCTGAGCAGTCCTATAAGCTAATAGTCCAGGTACGTTGTACGGACCCAGGCAGTATCAGAAAACAGCCATGCCATAAAGACCTAGCATGCTATGTTAAATATGTACTATTTATTTACTGAGTATAGCCCTTCCTTTTATTTACATTTTTTACCAAAAGATGTTTCTCTGAGCTCTCTGGTTCACCCTGTCTTGACCAAGGTGGAAGTGTCAATCATTGATATTTGTTTAAAAGTTCTGGTTGAATAGATGGTGCTCAGGCTGGTTTCTGTGGTGTCACTGGCAGTACAAGGTAGGCAACTGTTGCTGAAGTTTATATATGAAGCATCTATGTACAGCACAGCTCTCTCGGTGATAATGAGGTCATATTCGGTTGGTCACTTAGTATAAGCATAACCTTTCTGGTTCAGTGCCAAGCTCTCAAGTGTCCCAGTTATTTCTACAGTGTTGTTTCTTTATTTTCAAATTACACAGGCCTGCTCTTTTTAACAAACTTCTTTCACTCTTCAATAACTGGTGGAAGCACCATGCAGCAGAGCATTGTTTATAATTAATTAGAAATTGTGCCTGCTGCTTCTTTTCCTTTTTCCCTTACACGGCTGGATTCCAGAATTCTGACTCCCAGCAATTGTGCCTCTGCAGTCAACAGATGTAATATACTGCTTAGGAAAAGTCCAAATATTAGAACTTGGCTATTTTTTCTCAAATTTCCAGTGTATTTTGCAGTTATTTATATTAACATGAAGAAGAAAATAATTCCATTTAAGATACTTTATAATTTAGGACTGAAACCTGGTTTCATTTAAATCAGTGGTGGAAGTTTGACTACTTTCAGTGAGATGAGGTTCAGGACTTCTGTGGCACAAGGACTTGAATTTGTGGTTTCTTCTGAATTTCGTGTGCATTTTTGTTCTTTCCAGTAGGGCAATATATTGCTCCTTCTTCTGTTGCTATTGGCACACCTTGGAAGTAGAAAAGTGGAAGCCAGTAACTTATTTTCATCCAAATAATCTATTGCACCTCTTTAGCAAGATTCTTTTACTATTTCTAAGAAAATATTCACAAAATGCTAAAGCATGGAGCAGACTGTGAAGATAGGAAGGTGGAAAATATTTTGCCTTGGAGGACTAATAATGTATTCCAATGTCTTACTGATCTGTTCAAATTACATTTAAATATCTATAGCTATAAAGGAGAGCTCTCATACAAAATTCACATATAAAATTCATAATGCATCAACTGTTCCTAAAATATGTCCAGCAAAAACCTTACCATATAAAGATGTTTCATGTAGAGAAAATGTTAATGGTAAGGTTTCAGTAATGTCTGAATGACATAAAAGTTCAAAACCCTTTCAAAAAAGTGGTTAAGGCATGTATTAAAAGCATAAGCACCAGCGGCTTGCAGAAAACACGGCAGAATGTTCAGCCTACTGAATTAGGGCTCCTAACTTCACCCAGATTGATTAGCTGGCTAATCTCCTCAGGATTCCTGTATAATGAATGGAGAGAAACGGCTTTCCTCCAGAGCCGATCCATGGCGAGAACCTAATTTAAGTGCTTGAATTGCCCAGTGGAAGAACCTGTTTCTCTTCACTGACTATAAAGAAACCGAACTGGCTAAGATAGGTGCATCAAGTTTGGTTAAAAACACTCTCTTCTGTTTCCTAAGGGCGCAGGTTCCTGGAAGTAGAACCACTTAAAGTGTTTTTGCAAGTTTTTATCTTGAGGCTGGTCAAACAATTTAGATAGAATTCCTCTATCTAAAGATTTCTCTGCGGGAGTCTTTAATTCTTTCCAAATTGCCTGCAAACAAATAACTGCTTTTGCAAATATACTGGTTTATCTAGAATTACTTAAATGTTGAACACAGCAAATGTTACCCAATTAGTTAGGAATTGCTTTCTGAGGTTCACCATGTTTTCTTTAGCAAGTGGTATTGTAGTTGTCTCATCACTTATGTCAAATATATTTTCCCATTCCCTGATGAATTGGGTAGTATCTATAAACCATTTCTGCTGTGACCCTAATTGATTTTTTTCTTGACAAAAATATGTATACTTTTTGTTTTGCAATCCTGTGTTAAGACCCCAAAATTTAGTCTCCCAATATGGATTTCAATAAAATTTTCATGAGAAATTAACAGTGACATGAAGACAACTAGCCCAAAAGTGATATTTGTGAAAAATATTTCTATTGTTGTCCCTTTACATAAGAAATAGTAATTCTTACTGATTTGCTTGTTTATTACCTATTAATTTTCCTGTAAATGAAATTGTAGAGTCTGAAAACACCAGCAAGATAATGCAAACACTAGTGAGGGATTTGATTAATGCAGTACCTCAAAGTACATTCTAGTGATTGAGTATGTATTTCTGAGCTCTGATATAAAAGTACGAATTCATTGGACAAATGTGATTGTTAGGATTTTGACTTCAGCATCCAAATGATGTACTTGGGGGTGATATCTCCTTTTATAGATTCCAACTGAACAAACTCACTCTTTCTCTTCCTCTTCCTTTTAACCATTATGTACTGATCACATCTATTTTTCATCATCCTTCAGATGATTCCTCTGAGGAAAAAAAAGGACTATCAAAGGATTTTGAGAACTACTTCAGAATGATTGAGCCTATTTAACAGATAGATATACCTATTTTATGAACCTTCCATTTTAGTCACCATATGTTATTACCAGTGTCATTGGTAAGACAACTATTGGTGTTAGCAGCTAGTAGGAATTCTAGAAAAGATTTTTATGGAACTGGAATACATATGCTGAAAATGGCTTATTATCATTATTATCATTATTCCCACTTTTCCCATTAAGCAAATGAAGCAGAATGGTCCTGCCTTCTCTTCATATCTTTATGAATTTTTGCTATAAAATCTTTCTTAGTGCTTCTTTCTTTTTATAGTGTGGTGGTTAGTGTAAGGAAGAGTTTGTTTATCTTTTGATTCTGTGGTTAGAAGACTTCCTTATGGAGATGAGAGAGGGAAGGTATGATGAGGAGGGAAGGAAAGGAGACAGGAAAATAAAGAATGAAAATTCTCTCGGAACCCATTTTGGTATCTCTAGTGGTGTGAGGGTGGCTGTGAAGCAGAACACAACACACTGGCACTTCAGATGTCATGCCAAAAGTTACATTAAGTTACAACATTACTGACTTAAAACACACCTGCTTTATTTCAGATGTGTAGTGCACTTTGCTAAATGGTTCTTTCTCCTCTCTAGCTCCATCTGATGGAAGTACTTCAGTATGTGAATCTCCAGATGTGACAGTATCACAATTCATATTTATCCATATTTTGTATTTTCTGAAAGTCATGTCAGATCACATACAGTATCCAAAATATATGTATAGTCATGCATTACAGTACAAATATTAGGGAAACCTTCTAACGCTGTAAATAACAGCATGGACAAACAACGAAAGCTTTATTAGATTTTTTTTAAGCAATAATTTTAAATAATAAGTAGCAAATGCTGTAGAAAGCTGCACTGCAATGAGAAACACAGCTGTAGAGTGTCAGTGATCTGAATTCATTCTCATAAAGTTGTTAAACATTGCAGAAGAATATCTTTTCTCTTCTTATCTACCTTTTTTTGTCAAATATTTTGATTTGTCACTTAAGAAGAGAAAGAGAACCTCTTGGATGCTAAACTATAATTTAAAAGAAAATAAAGAAAAGAAAATAGCCAAGTGGCCTAGCTATTAGGTTCTCCTTC
>VZTL01071760.1:0-10430 GCA_013400535.1 Scopus umbretta | reverse complement strand
TTTTTAAAAAACATAACCTTTTTTTTTTTTTTCCTTTCTTGCAGGTCCTATTTCCACCATACGATGATCCTGTGAATGGAGCTGCTAAAGATCCACCACCACCTTATGTGTCAGCATAAGTGAGAGAGTGCTGTGTATCTAGGGAGGATAGCTTTACTTTTCAGACATTGGAGCAATAGTTTGATAATTTCACTTCCAGGATATAACCTCTATGGGTTATACGTTTCTGTTTGGCTGACATATTGAAACCTAAATTGTATGATTAAAATTATGTAGATAGTTTTAATAATTTGCTGCAACTACAGTAGTGTTTTAGAAACTAGTGAACTAGTTTCAGAACAATTCTGGATAGCCCTAAGGTTACAGTAGTCACTGAATAGCTTTTTCCACCATGTCTGACATGCAGTGCTAGAGAACATAGAACTCTGCATTCTCAGTCAGGTTCAGAGTGTAACTTTCTTTTCTTAATTTGTAAAACTTCCACAGCATTACAAATGTGTTTCTCAGATACCCACTTTCACCTTCAGAATACAGTCCAAGTCCAAATAAGTGACATTCCACTTCATTCCTGTTCTGCAAGAATTTATGAAGTTATTATGCTATGAGGGATGATGATTGTAAGAAGAAGAATGAGTCTTACACACTATTCTCATCAAGCTGTCTAATGGAAAACAAAGTTAATTGGGAAGTATGGGAAATAAGAGTAGACAAAGCACTCTGTGACATGTAACAAGCCAGAACCTGTGGTCTACACAAACTACCTTTGCCCCAGCCTGCAACCATTCTAATGCTCAAAAAAAGAGTTCTTACCAACTTCTGGGAATTTTCTTATCTGGCCTATGCACCTTTTTCCTCCCACCAACTTCACAAATAGTATTTTGAGGTCACAAAATCCCTTCTTTTAAAGTCCCATGGTTAGGTGACAAAGCTGCATCTTTTGCACTCAATATGCAAATGTTTTCCCATTGGAATGTGCCTGTAAATATTGCAATGCTCTGCTGAGTGTGAACTTAATTATGCCGATTCTAAGATATATGTTCCCAACCTATGGGAAACTTATGCATGTAACTTCCTCGAGCATTAGCAGATATGTTTTGTGTGTTTCTCATATACATCAACATGGGGATTTTAAGACTCCTTTTATGACTGAACTGGTTGTGCTGAGAATCTTTCCCATGGGACTCATCCATCCATGAATGCTTGTGTGAGGTATTTATTTCTTCCCCAGAGAAGTGCCTCCTGCACATGTAACTTTTTGTTGTTCATGAAGGTTCTACTTTTAATTGAAAAGAAACAGGAAAAGGGAATATAATGTGTGTCTCTACCTCTCATTGTTTCCCTCTGTATTGTCTCCTCCTCTGCATTTGGGGTGAATGAACAGGCTGAAGCTAGACTGATGCCACTGCACACTGCCCCAGGTAAAGAGCAGTGCAGAACTGAGCCACAGTTTGGAGGGGCACCAGAAGAAACCAAGGTGCCATCTCTCCTGTGACTGGGCTGGCATGTGAGTCAACACCCTTCCTAGGGAGGACACCCATTCTCATCCTCAGTGCACTGACTCCATTCTGCAGACTGACCAAGAGTGGAGCTTTTCCTGCCTTTTTCTGGAAAAGAGTTTTCCAGGGGAACACAGGATGAACAACTTATTTTCACAGAGGTTGCTGCTGTGACCTGTCCTTGCAGGGAAAGAAGGGCCAGACTCTTTCTGCCTGTCTCTTCCATACCCCTGGGAAAAGACAGGTCCCTGTCTGCTTGTTAGAATTTTATTTTGGGGTCATCTACTCTGAGATCAAACCAAGCAATGCTTTTGACTGAACCAGTCCTGAAGTCCATCCATTGATCTGTCACAGTTCTATTGCTTCCTTCAGAATAACTCCATGTATTATTATCTCGTTTCAGTTATCTTCAGGAATTAATCTGAATTTGAGGGTTGGGCTGGCTGGCTGGTCTTCTGAGCTTCATTTTCCTTCATTCTTGACAGATTTGTGAAGGATTTTAAACAGTCATCTGTTTGAGAAAAGCTGGTTGTAAATACATTGCGTCTGTGTATACAAACTTCTCTACAATAAAAGGGTGTTTCCTCAAGACTATGGAAATAATTTTTGCTGGTCTTCCAAGTACAAACATACACAAATGCCTGTCCAATCAATCTGACATGGCAGGATTTTCTCTGTAAATAACCTAAACAAGTTTTTCAGTCCAATCACCAGTCCACTCACCAGCTTTCCCTCCATACTATATAGAGAATAGAACAGTAAGTTCTATAAATTATTGTACAATAAAAACAAGAGATAATTCAAGCCCTTAGGTCATTGTCCAGAACTGCAGGCAGTTTTCCAGGTCTTCTTTTTCTCCACATCATTATAGGGATAATGTTGTGCTTGTTTGCATGAAATTTCTGTAGACTTTTAGCTTGTCTACTAAAGAATCAAGACTTCTTCAGACACACCATACGTGCATAAGTGCGACTACATGTGTCCTGCCAGTACTCCTAATACCTTTTGGATTTTGTCCAATTTGAGATAAAGAGGGCAGGGAGGTTATGGTATCAAAACCATGACATTCCTACACATACTGTAGATAGACAGCTGGGTAGGAGGGAGCAGATAATGTAATATAAGTTCAGCTCTGCTGACGTATGAGAGGATCCACATGGGAGATGAGTTCCCCCACTCCCAAAGAAAAATGACATTCTCTGGATTATATGAAGAGACATGAACTCCAGCTGAAGGTTTTTTTATCCTCAGTTGTTGAATTCATTTTCCATTTCCATGTCTAATCCTGGGGAATTCACACCACAGCTTTTCTATAATTCGTTTTTAATAGTCAGTCATCTGTGACACAGAAATCCATTAGAAACCTGGCTTCTTAAGCTTCTGTGCTTTGGGAAATGCTTGCTCCTAACAGTGCTTTTTCACTATTCCTGCCATTTTTTCCTTTCTCCCAGATATTAGGAGCATGTGCTTACTCAAATTATCTCCTGTTTTCTTATCTTAAACTCTAATATACCAGTTTATTATTAATAATGTCTGGTAACTTAAGAGAGGAAAGAAAATATCTTTAAGGTATGCCAACATGGAACATCATAAACATGGGGCCAAAATGAGCAAGTAGGAATCTAAACCTTAACGGTACCAGAAATATAAGTAGATCTTTTGCTGAAATCTTCTAATTTTTTGAAATATCTGTTATAAGGCATTGCAGACTTCACAAAGCCTACACATACTAAGGCACAAATCCCATTTCTCTCATCTGTGCCTGATGCTTTTATTCCTGATGGAATAACGCAGCTTCCCTTCGTTCTACACTCATCCGTGCATTGTACTGGAGAAAGCAAAGAGGAATTCATAGTGGTGACCCAACAGTGTGGCACTTGTGCTTGGAAGTACATTAAATTTTCTAAAAGTGCTTGTAAGTACATTCAATTTTCTAAAACAATTATTAATGACCATTATTTTAGGTCTTAGCCTGCCTATACTTCTTTGTGAAAACCTCCGGCTGGTAAAAACAATCCAGACTTGATATGTTACCAAAGGCCATATCAGATCAACTTATGGCCAGAGAAAAGCTTGGCACGGAAACAGAGGGAACAATAACTAGTCTGAAACAAACTCCAAATTCTTTGCTTTCAAAACAAGGCATTGCTCACCACTACCCTGTTGGTGGAAGTACAGCAACTAGGGATACCATGGACAGTTTTAACTAACTTTTGCTAATATCAACAAGTCTGCACACTGATGCTTGGAATATGCAAGATGGAAGACTTGGCTACCGGTAGGAGCAGAATGGAGAGAAGAGCAGCAACAGGGACAGAGCATGAGAGGGCAACATTCATGTATGTCTTTTAAACAGCACAGAGAGACAGATGTCGTTGCAATGACAGGGTTCACTGCTACAAACCCAGCTGGCTTACGTACTCTCTTTCTCCTGTGCTATGGTCAGGAGGAAATATAATTGCTAATAATTGTAACCTGTTACCTTAGCTGTTATGCCAGCTCTGTTTCAGACTTTTATAACTGTAGTGGATGATACCTTGGTCTTACTTGCTGTAAGGCAAAGATATCTACAGATTTGTATTTCTAAACCTAAAGAAGTATTGGTTAAATTCCTGCCAAACTGTCAAGTTTGACAGAAGGACTCTGAGCTGCTTCTCTGGAGATAAGTTATAGCTTTAGATGGTGCTCTCCTCAAAGGTTCTTTCCTTAGAGACTACTCTCCTTAGAAGCTCTTTCATTAGAGGCTGCTTCTCTGGAGCTGAGCTATATCCTTCTCATTTACGTGTCTCTATTAGCTGCAGAAATTGTCATCAGGTACCCCAAAAAAGCATTTCTTGCAAAATTTCAGTGCCTATGGGTATGGAGGTATTCCATCACTATCTCTGTTCACAGCTCTGAGAAACCCAGAACAGCAGCCATAGCTATCTAAAGGGAGGATTGGCTCTGATAAATCAGGATTAGAGTTTTCAGAGAAGGACTCTGGTATTCGTAAATGATGTCTCCACACCCATGGATTTGACCCAAAGTGGTTCTGCAACGTGGCCAGTTTTTCAGCTGAATAGCTCAGCAGGGTGTGGAAGCCAAATCTGTGACCTTCTGCCTGCAGCCTGTGTCTACCTCCAGCAGAATAGGATACTGAAGCAACAGGAGTGAAAACCTCATTGTCACCCAACCAGCAGATACAAAGTTATTTCAAAGCAAAAAGGCAGTTCTACAGCTATATCCTAGGCAATGAGCTACAACAGTAGTTTATTTTAATTAAGAACTTATGTGACATTTAATGCAGTAAATGACTTTTTTTTTCTTTCAGATTATTCAAACCTTTCAAACAGGAGGGTTTTCAGAATGTCATGCAAGGTTTGTCCCTTGTAGCCAGAACTGGACTTAACTAATTAGTCTGAGAGAAGGACACAAGGTCAGTTGGAAAGCTGAATAAACAGCAAGGAGATGAATCAGGCATGCAGCAGGGCTGGCTACTTGGCTTACAGGAGAAGCTTGCTAGCCAGAAGAGACAGAAGAGCTGTGAAGCTACGCTGGGAGAGGGAACTGCAGTCTCTGCAGCCATTTCAGAAGACTTTTGTTTGCTCTTTGAGCTCAACATGACTAGCAATAGCAGCGATGAGCCACACACAGCTTTTTAGCCCAGAATCTGTGCTCCATTACAGTACCTAAGTGTATCCTGCTAATAACTCTATCTAACAGGTTTCTGGTTTTGTATAAACTTTGCCCAAGTATCCAAATACTTCTGTTTTTTGGAGGGGTTAAAAGATTTTTTTTTTCTGAGATTCCTTCTACTTCATCTTCAGGAGCTCTGGGGAGTTGATCCCCTGTAGTTTTGAAACTGTTTCCCCCTCCAAAGCGCCCCATTTCAGGTCCCTTCATGACAGCAGAAGCAAGGATGCAATTAGAGACAGAGGTCCAACATTGGTAGACCTCTAGCACCAAATCCTCTGAGCACATTCAGTGTCCGGATGGGCAAGGTGTTCTTAAAAATACAGATACTGTCATAAGACAGGTGTGTTGTACATTATGGATGGCAGATCTTTTGGGCTGCTCCCTGGGCCAGAGGTAAGCACAAAACAGGCATCCTGTCTCTTATGGAGAAAAGGTGGCTGGACAGACAATTACTTTTATAGTTATATTTTGTGTATCACCAGGACATCAGTTTAAGTCTGCTAGATAAGCAATAAATTGGTGGGACATGATGAGAGATTGGTACTATTTATACGAATGTGGTCCTTCTTGGCAGTATCAGACGAACTCACCTGAGGGCAGCAAGGGCAATGAAAGTAAAGGAACAAAGGCAAGAGCTGGCAATTAGTTACAAATATTTATCTTCTGTGAGTTCATAAAGTCCTCTCCCCTTCAAATCGTTAGAAAATTGGAATGGGTTTCATTTCCCTCATTGCATTAGAGCTGAGGATGAAATTAGCTTTATCAGTTGCACAGGCCAGCTTACATTTCCTGCTATTGTGTGATCCCACTTCTTTGCTTCTTATAAAGGAAAAGCAACTAAAGAAGTTCAAAATGCTTTTAATGAGCAGACTAGTTGATACAGTAGATTTTGTGGGGTTTTTTCTCCAAAAATATTGACATTTCCTTCTTTTTGTAATGCAAATGTTTTCCTTTTAAATATAGATACTTAGTAAAAGTATCTGTGGCCACATTTTCATCTTAGGTACTGGCTGGTTTCTGTTTCAAAGGTATATTTTCTTTGTGTTTTTTATCTTGTGAATTAGCAGCAAAAAAAAGCCCAATCTTTTGGTTGCTTTCTCCTCTCTTGGCAATTCAGTTTTTCAGCCTGGATAAAAAGTTCTGATGTGTAGTTTGAAAAAATAAAATACAATAAATGCTAAATATCATTATGCTGAACAGACACTGTGAACACTCCAGGGATCTAGAAAAGTAGACCCCTTGTGAAAAAGTGAAGCTCAGAAAAACTCGTCTGTAACTGTTGTACTCCTATTAGCACCAAGCAACATAACATATGTTTCCATAATTGCCGCTGTGCAGCTCTGCAGCAGCAACATCTAGGTGTGGGCTCCATTTAACTGCTTGAGCTGCCTTATCTGTGGCCTTTGTACAAGGGGCTGCTTGGGCAGCCCAGTCCCAGTTGAGCTGGGACCAGTTCATTTTACATGAGCAGCCTGAGGATGAGCTACAAAAAGGGGTGTTGGAGAAAAGGAGGGAGGTGAATGTTTGAGGAAGTATGGTCTTGCCTCAGGGATTATGAGACCAGATAGAGTCACAAGCTGAGAAAATTTTGAGATGTGAACCCTGATCATCCTTGTGATGTCTACATATGTCTTTTCTGGACATTTTTTAGTATCTAACTAGCATTCCTGCTTTATACTTACACAGATAACAAAGTAGATAATTGATTTTTCTTTGCTTTTGAAGCAAAAAGAGTTTATTCATCTTATTTTGAGTGTAATTTTGCCTTTGGGTTGGATTCAGTGGCAGTATTAGCAGTATCCTTTTACTACCTAGCCAGGTTTAACTCAGCCACAAGCTGTACCAAGGTTACTACAGATCTTCTTTGGCACCTCATACTTTTACCACAGTTTTTCTCTGATGCCTTTTTCTGTGAAATATCATCTTATATTTGGATGGATTTTCCAGATATTTGGGGGCAGGGAAGGCTGAAGACTTTTTATTAACATTACTAGGAACACATTAAATTATTTAAGATATTCTATTTTAAGATATTCTATATGTACAATATCTATTACTATATCTAGTATTATTTTCAAGAAGCCTTTCATCCTTTTGCCCTTTCACTACAACTTCTTTTTTCAAATTTTTCTTCCTTTTCAGTCTTTAAAAGCACAGTGATCTGGTGCAGAGCCAAAACATTGGCAAATGCCACTGCTACCACCAGTAGTGGTACTCAAAAAGCATGTTTTGGAGAGTTCCTGAATTAAAATTGTTAGACTTCAGGTATAACTGAAGATTAATCATACAAGACTATAACTTAGAGAGGCTGAACACCATCCCTGAGGATTTTTTTAGGTCACTTCCTACCTAAGTTTTTCCATAATTCCGTCATTTAGTGCATTACTCAGAAAACTGATAATAGAACACAGGACTGCTTGGGGAAACAGACTTTGTCAAACTATCCTTTTTTTTTTTCTTTAATTAAAGCAGCTATGAAATGGATCAATATGGGGTCAAGTGTAAACATTATACACTTGGACATTTCTAGGCTCTTTACCTGATACAACGCAATATTTTGACTAGGAAACTAGAATGATGTAAAAACAGCATTGCACATATGAAGTAGATTGCCAAACAGCTGATAAATCTCAGCTGTAATTGAGCAAAGAATACTCAGTAAGTGAGTGTGTTTCAAGAGAATTTCTGCAAGGATCAGTTTTTGACTCCATGGTGCTTAAAATTCTTCATCCATGTCTTTAAAGAAAGCATAAATCATCAATAAAAAGGCAAAGAAATTTTCTATTTTGCCTATACCTTAAAGCTGTGAATAATTCAAGCAGAATGTTTAAAAAACCTTGGAGTGGGTTAGCAAAGAGCTGAAAGAACCATTAGAGAGTTGGAAAATATGCCATCAAGCGAAAAACT
This sequence comes from Scopus umbretta, assembly GCA_013400535.1. Lineage (NCBI taxonomy): Eukaryota > Metazoa > Chordata > Aves > Pelecaniformes > Scopidae > Scopus > Scopus umbretta. The sequence continues at coordinate 2,352 of VZTL01071760.1, read as the reverse complement.
CAGGAAATGCAATGCCTTTAATAACTCAGATTTAGGAGGTGACTTAAGGACACCATATAAGTAAGTACATAGGGAACAAAACTTCAGTGAAAGGTGTCCTCAATGCAGCCAAAAGAAGTGTAACGGCACCTAATGATATAAACCTGCAGACAGAAAAATCAGACTAGAAACAAGCTGGTTTTCTGCTATTCTACGTCTCCGTCCTTCGCATTTGATAATGTTTTATAAGGGATTTTTTTCTCCTTGGCAACTTTTTGACTAATAAAGGAAGTTTTTTGTAAGGAAATCCATAAATTAATTCATGAATGAATTGATTCAGGGAAATTATTTATCTTTTGATATGGAAAAACATCAAAAAAACCCCTTGGATATTTAATTCCAAAACTGATGTCTAGATGGCATATTCAATGACTGCCCAACCTTACAAATGCTTCAAGTGGCTCCATGCTTTGCTGCTCCCTCGGTGCCTGCAGTTCTGCATTGAGGACCAGGTTTTCTCCAGCCTGTGGATCTTGGCATTCACCTCCTGCCTTGGCCCCAGGGGGATCTGGTAAGGAGAAAGACCCGATAATTACGTTTAACACACCACCAGTTTGGACTGGGCTGAGCAGGCTGGTGCCCAGATCATGCACAAGCTCCCTGAAGTCGTTCAGCAACCTGAGTCCTACTGTGTGCTCTTACAACACACCCAGCACAAACCGGCAGAGTTCTGCTCCTCACAAAGTGCAGAAGTGGCTCCTAGTGTCTTTCACAGGACGCTCTGAGGTGTGGGTATGGCTTGGCTGTTGCTAACTTCTGTTTGCACAGAGGCTTGCACCATCTGCCCTGGAAGTGTGCCTGAGAGCGAGCACAGGGTGACCAGCACAAGGCTTCCCGGGGAGCCGGGGCAGACCTGCCGCCCTTTCTCAGCTCCCAAGGTCCTCTGCACAGCCCTGGCAGCAAGGAGCAGACTTCTTGTCTTATGAGTGTTGGAACAAGATTGGCAACAAAGGGAATTAACATCTACATTTCCTTATGCACTTCAGGAAGCACCAAGTTTTCCCAGGGCCACGGACACAAACCTGGGTGTTGCAGGGCCAAACTTTCAGGAGTCAAATATTTTTTAAGGGGATGACTTTTTTAAGAAACCACTAAAGCCTCTGAACACACACTTAGCTTAAAGATCATGAGTAACTTCCTTTAAATCTAAGTTCACTGCAGGCTTTGGTGCCTCCTATTATCTCTTCAAGATGGTTCACGAGTCAAGACTTAACTGTGGGTCAGCATCTTAGCTGTACCATAGCCAAAAGAAAAGATGTTTCCAGTATGCAACAATTAATCAACACCAGACTGGTTCATAATAGCCACAATTCTCTGTATTAGTTAATATACATTACCATTGTAGCCTTTTAACAGAACATATTTCAGTTGGGGCAACTTCACTAATCAAATTTTTTGTATTAACTTTTTTTAAAATACAGACCAGCGTATGTATTTAAGTACTGCGGTTTATGTTGATACCTGCTACAAGACAGTCTGCTTCCTTTTTAAAGTAGCAATATCATCAACTAGTTTCTTTAAACATGAAATCAGGGTAAATCTCGAGTCAGGAGCCACAGCAATGACAGATCAGGCAGGCAGGTAGGTATTTCTGCTGCAAATGATACCACAAAAGTACCCCAGGATCTATCTAGATTGGTTACTATTTGGTTGCTTGGCATCTGAATCACCAAAATTTAAATGTTGATGTAATTTTCTTTTTTTAATCTTTGATCTACATAGTTCTGTATGAACACCATTAGGTCAAGAGCCAGACTGCCTAAATTCTGCCAAAGTTGTAGTTCAGGTGAAATTTGGGTGCCTATTTTGAGCACAACACAGACATTGCCTAAGACTCATGAAGAACCTTGTTATTTTGCTTAAGATCCAGACATGGGTGAAAATTCAAACACATTGCTACAATTAGAATACTTTTCATTGTGCAAGGACTGATTTAGAGCTAGCAACTTGCATGCTTTCTGGATCACGTTGTAAGATCTAAGTTCAGCTCCTTGTGTATGTGATCTCAATTTTGTCCCAAGATATGAGTAAAAAAACATTGTCTTGGATTCTGAAGGAGAATTGAATTTAAGCATGGCATGGCTTAAATTAGCAAGGGAAATGCTGAAAATGCAATTTTACTGTCCATATGTTGAAAGTTACAGCAAGAGTAAAGCCTGCGAATATACTTGGCAGAGTGGCAATCCCAGGACAATTTTTCAGCTAGTTTAAGTAGGTGAGTGCTGTCTGCAGATGAATTCCGTATGGAACGGCATAGAACTTCATTGAGTCCTGCTTCTGATGACGTCACGTTACAGCTTAATTCAGAGTTCA
>VZTL01071757.1:0-37971 GCA_013400535.1 Scopus umbretta | reverse complement strand
AAGCATTTAAAAAGCTGTAATAACATGAATCTGTAGACTACACAGAGAAATGGAAAAGGCCATAGGCACTTGGCATAGGTGTCATTTCAGAAACTGCTTGTCATTTTCCCTTTCTGTTGGGCAGGATCCCTAAATAGCTGGGATTCATCTAGTGGGACCCCACGCTGAAGCCCTCAGAGTCTGCCAGAGCAACAGTGTACACAGATAGCCAATGCTTGTATGTAAAGCTATCAGACAAGCGTATTTACAATCTACCTTCTCAAGTAGGTGATTTCTTCATTCATTTAATACTGTGCAAGGACACACCACTGCTATTGCTATTGGTATTTTCAAGATTTTATACGGATTGCTTTTAGTTCACTAAGACAAATGATATCTTTCATATGGCAGGCAAAACCAAATAGCTTAAGTTTGTTGGTGGCGAATCACAAGCTCCTGGTTTATTTGAGTAAAAAATGAAACAATCTAATATTATATTGGTCTGATGTACCAATAGAAAAATTGCTGGCTCCATATATACAAGCCAATACATTTTCACTGGTAGCATCATTGCAAGTGATGGAGTTAAACTTCAAATTCCCTATGTCAGTAACTTTCCTAGTCATACTGATACTCTGTCTTCGCTTTTTCCTTCTCTAAATCCACATACTTTTGCCTGTTTGATTTTCTTTTACTCTCTAATGTCATGTGGTCTTTAATGCCTTGGTTAACAGTCTTAGCATCTTTTTAGGTCTCTCTCTATCTATTGTCCAAAGGCATGTTTCGGCAGACATGAAGCTGATTTGTAATAATCAAGATTATGGACTGTAATCATTTACATAATTTATACTTTAACTGGATTCAGTATATCATAGAGTTTATCAGGGCGCTTGATTTTTGCCTATGCACCATTGAATGCAACAGGGGCTGCTGGAAGAGCAGTCAGGGATCCAGCATGTCATCTCCACAGGCACAAACACTGTTTTATGCTTGAAAGGGTAGTAAGCAAAGATGAAGATCTACATCATGGGGTTTTTTTGACTCTAGGAAAAATGCATGACACGTATAGCTTAGTTAAAAACCTAGATTTTGAAAGACTACTGAATACCTAGAAAACCTCTTTTATGAGACGGAGGTAGAGACAGCTGCTAAGGAGTTTTAGAAGGACATGCTGACGCATCTTGAGGAGAGATTTGGGGCCCTCTCTAGGGAATGATAGAGCTCCAGGAAAAGGCAGACATGCATGTAGACTTTACGTATGTTGTTACGTATCGCTTTTTCTCTCCTGTGTTTTTGGTTTTGAATAACTCTGGTTTAGAAAGTCAGTTTGGTTTCCTGACTGCTGTTGTCACTGCACCTAAAACCACAGACACTGAAGGTAAATCAGGCTGCTGAGGCAGTCACACGTAATAAGAAAAGGGTACAAGCCATGGCCTTGCCTGACGCCAGCTCAAGGGAACAGACGTAGGTTAAGGTCTGAGCAGATGCAGCTGGAAGGCAGGGAGGATAAGAGATGCAGTTAGCCCAGGAGCTGTGACCGAGGCTCTCTTAATCATAGCCTCAAGTTACTAGCTGACCAGCTTCTGGTATGAGCTGCTGGTGCCTGGCTTTGTTAAAAACGGTGGGTTTGAACGGGTAGCCAAAAACTCTGTAACACAGTTTCCAAAAGAGCTGATCTGAGAGGAGGAGAGAGAGGCTTTCATTATCAAAATTGTTGTGTGTGGTTTCCATCTCTCTCTTTTAGGTATCTGTCATCATTTATTGGTTAAGACTTAATACCTAAAAGAAAGTATAACTCAGCACTCATTGCCAGAGCTCCAAAAGCAAACATGACTGCTATTTTTTTTTTTTACCACAGGCAGCAGATCCTTCAGAGCACTTTCCCCAGCACCCTCCTCTCCCCAGCATCCCTTCTGCAGCAGGGCAGCTGAAGTATCTCCTTAGCCTAACACTAAGCCAGGCCTCCTCGTCCCCAGCAGCAGTGAGCATGGCACAGGGGATCATGGCCGTGCTGCAACCTCCACGTGAGGCAGCTGCAGGCCAGCGAGCTTCAACAGCGCCCTGGGGAAGACAGGCTTACCCCGCGGCACCATAATGAGGCCAGCAGGTCTCCATCAGGGCACTTTCCCCCCCCTCGTAGCACATGAGCTAATGGTGAACTTCTTAACCTCAAAGTTTATCAACCATTCAGGGAGCTTAAAGGTATTACCACAATACATCCTTCAAAACATAATGAGCAATCTAATCCAAGTTACCTGTCATGTATGAATCAACAGAACAATTTCATTGGCAATGAAGCACTTTATTTCTGTTTTACCAGTTGGAAGCAAGTCCCTCTTGATTGAGAGGCATGAGACAATGAAGTCATATATGTCAATCAATCTCCCAGCAAAACTCTCTGTGAAATGTGAATTCTGGTGCCCTGTTACATAGAGTTTCCATCTCCTGAACCACCAAGGCTATGAGTTGTCATGGGAAGCCTCCCATGATAAGCCTGGCCAGGAGCAACGGAGCAACAATGCATCAGCCCATGGAAACTTAAAACAGAGGGCAAGAGTGATTTTAAAAATAACACCTTTAAAGATTGGGGTTTTTTTTCCCCTTGCACAAAGGTTCTAATATATTTTAATCAGACAGCTATACAGACACTTTAGCCCAACAAAATTTTGAATGGCATGGTAAGGCTGTAGGCAATCACAATTTTATTTCTAGGTCTGTGCAACCAGTGGTAAGGAACTTTCTGCAGCTTGATTTTAAACAGTCCCCAGTCCTCTCTGACTGCAAAATGAGCTAGAAACAAGTCCACTCATAGTTTCTGCTATCCTACAAGTTCAAACCACGTGATCAAGAGTTCTGGAGTCTCATTTGGTTTTTAGTATCTCGCGTGGTTTTTCTTTCAGCATCTTAAAGAGGAATTCTTAGCACCCAAAACTGCTAATATCCGACCAAAAAAGCTTCAAACTAACCCAGAGACAATACGAATCAATGGCTGCTTTCCCAAATATAGCCTTTTATTGCTCAGCAGCTTAAGTTCATCATAGTGACATAGAATAAAAATCTCACTCTGCCTTCTGGGATGTTGAATGGCAAATCATTTCGGTGTTGAGTTGTGCAGACTCTGTAGTGACGAATGCAATAATTGACCTACCTATTTAGTGTTAGCATTGTGCTGCATCTCATTTCAGTTCCAGAAATTCTGACATTTTATCTTAACTTCAACTGGTCTTTTTTGCCACTTTACTGCTCTTATTATTTACATCAAGTGGATGCTGTGCTCTCTCCCTGCAATACAGACAATTAGTACAGTGCTATATATTTTGCACTTAATTGAATTCCATATACGTCTAACAAGGCTGCTGATCTCATCCCAGTGCAGTAACTTTCTTGGTATGAAATATCATTGGAAGAATGTCTTCTGCCTGAGACCCGTTCATATATATGAGCTGCTGCAACCAATTAACCAACATTAAGGAATCTACAGTTGAATAAATATCAGTGAAATTATAAGAAGAACAGAGTGGTAGTTGCCGGCCAGTTTTATGGAAAGTCAATAGGTATCCAGAGGTCCAATTACAGGAAACAGTTTTGCAGTATGAAATAATATTATAAGAAATAGAGAAGTAAATGAGAATGTTATAGGCACCTAGCATGCTTTTGGTCCTGGCATAATGAATTAATTAAGAAGAATCAGTATTAAGTAGTAAAGATGAAATTCGGCTGTGAGTTGCACCTCTTTAAATCTGGCATAATTTCATAGACTTCACAGAAATCACACTGGATATAAAAGTGAGAAACACAGAAAACTCTCACCCTGACAAGCCAAAAATTATCATCCCTTTTGGCCTCAGGTCCACCTCCCCCTGCCTATTTAGTGCGGTTCAGGGGCCGGTTCAGAAGCCAATGCCCCCAGTTCACAGGGAGTAGCAAGATAAAGGGCAGCATTTTATTATTTTATTCCTACTCAGCTACTTTGGGGTGTCTGAGCAATGAGGTAGCTTCTTTCTTTAGCTGTATGTCTCAAAAAGAGTGAGGAGGAAGTCTGTTGTTCCTCTCCTAGATTCATTTTGGGCCATACAGTCTCTCTGGATTTATGCTTCTGCACTTTCCTCTGTTTTCTTACAGACAACCTGCCAGCAAGCCCTGACTGCAGCACGCATGGGACAGCAGCATCACCCTGCCCCGTCTACCTGCTCTTTGCCTCACCAGCACCCGCAAGCGCTGTCTGCCGTTTAGTCTCTGAGCTGCCCACCGCTACTGCTGCCAAGTGTGCTTGGTAAAACATACTGAGCCATTCATTTAAATACTTGTCAAACAGGAAACGGCTGCTGGAAAGTTGAGCGCTATTTTATATTTAAACGAATAGTGGGAACAGGCGTGAGTGTCATATTGTGATGTAGTGGAAAATTTGAATGACTTGCATTATCCCACAAGTATCCCCTTGAAAACAAACCTGAAGGGCTGTTAAGGACCCTGCTCTAATCTGTAAGCTTTGCATTGGTAACAGCAGTGAAAGGGTTAACTTGCACAGTTCTTTCACTGCAAATGTAGGCGTTAAGGAAAAGTGAGGCACACAATGGTGTAGCATCGGTGTTTCCCTTGTGATTGAAGAAAGTAGTTATTAAGGTCAACCATGCTTATTTTTGGCTGATGTGGAGCCCCTTTCAGCCTGAACTCTCCTAAGGAGTGTACTTAAGGTCAAGAAAGTTGCATATTTTGCAAGTGAAGTAAACAAGGAAAGCAAGAAATGTCAGTGTGTTGAGTACCTCCTTATATTAGCTGTGGAATATTAAGGCTTAAGATTGTGATTTAGCCTCCCTCTCCTGCAAAGTTGGGTATCAGTACTGTCAGGGATGCCAGCGAGGTCAGCTGCAGCTGTAGCGTCTCCAGAATGTTTGAGGCATCCAGGGGGATGCCAGGTTACAGAGGCGTGGGAAGCTCGGAGATGCAGCTGAAGTGCACGTGGGTCGGGGTCATTTGAGCCTTCAGATGTTCTGGAAGGGCGTCGCTTCACACCTGGGTTTTTTGCCAGCTCTTTCTGCTCTGCAGGAGGTTTTTGACTCCTCTGGTCTCTTTGCTTATATTTTGATAGGCCATCCATCTGTCAAAAGTGCATGAACTCTTGGAAAAAGCAGACCTTTTCCTTCTCTGTCATCCAGTGATTATGTGAGCGCTACCAGAGTGACACAGTGTCAATTTTACCCACTGTAGGCTTATGCCTCGACAGTGACAGTCACAGTAGTTTGCACAGCTGACAGTGCCTGCCAAACTTCACAGCATAGCCAGCAGATCCTTCCTGAGAATGCATTTGGAACCATGCATTACGCTATCACGGAGGCAGATTAAGGTGAAAGTGGGAGAGAGCCTACATTTTTCCCAAGCAACCAAAATGGTTAGCAGTTCTAGTCAGCTTCCCAGATATATCACAATATTTTTCTAATCGTCATCACACGTCATTCTTCATGCTCTCCTATTTGCATCTCTCGCTTCATGTTCATAAGTGCCACGTAAACAACTTTACTAATAATAGGAAAAATATTTATATATTTATAATGCATATATTGTATAATTTATACAATTAGCATTTTAATTCTTATTTATAATCTATGCTCCATAAATGAAGATGGTTTTTGATGGCCCAATGCCAAGAAAATGCTTCCAATTCTAATAATTTTCTTGTGACTTTTCCTAATAATTTTCTTTTTGAGCTTAGGCATGCACTGGTATTACAGTATTTTGGAAAGATGCCCTTTTTCTTCAGTCTTAAAAGTCCTTTCCATTTAACATTTAATATATTCTTGTCTGCTGGCATGTTAGACTGAGCTCAGAAATGCATTGCAAACTACAGGCTGAGTTATTTCTCCCATGAAAGCTTTTAAGTACAAAAAATGGTTTTCTGGTCTTAAAAATCTGGCCTGAAAAGCATGCAAAATGATTCTCCCACGCGGTGGGTAAGGTGCTGCAAAAGCTTGTCCGTGGCCAGGTAGCGTCTGTGGCTGCCGGTGGCATGCTTCCTCCCGGCAGCCCAAGCAAGCACTGATCCCTTTCCCCTGCGGAGCCCACCCTGATCCCAAGATAGGCAGGTGAGGTAATGCAGCTGCATTTCATGACCGTGACCCAAGCGGGTGGTGGGTTGGTTTTTTTTTTTTTTTTGTGAGATTTTGCCAAAACAGAAAGTCAGAATTAGCGTGTACAAAACACATCTAAACAATGGAACACATACAAATTAGAGTACCCACCCACAACGCCTAATACATAACCAGTGAGTCATGCCCGGAGCCCAGTGTGAGAAATCTGTGTAGGTGGGTTTTATTTAGTTTTCTTTTTGATTGCAGTTATGCTTCTCTCTAGCTAATAATTATTGCACCCTGAACTAATAGACATGAGGACCTGAGCTTTCCAATGTGTCGAAGTGGTAAATATTTCATTTGTTAGACTTAAAATTTAATCCCTGTGGAAAGGTAAACAAATTATGTCTTAGGACCCTAAACCCCTTGCTTGCACATTTGAGTTCAGGGATTAAAAGTGGGATGAACCCAGTTCAAGGTAGTAGCAACCAAAACAGTCAGTTAGCAAGATATTCAATCACCTATGCAAAATGTGAAATGAGATGAACAGCGATAGTCTCCTGTGGATAAAAGGATGTATCACAACCATCACTGGCAGTACTGGCTTCTTGCTTATTAGGCTTAGCAACGATGCCAAAGGTTTCAAAGGTGTGGAGCCTAAGCTGCCTTCTCACGCCCAGTGATGGTCCCTCCAGGTCAGGGCTGGGGCTTGCTGGCAGAGCAGCACCTGGAAGCGCACAATGCCGCTCCCTCCTCTCTGATCGGCCTCTGATAAACAGGGAGAAGCCCGGTCCATGGAGACATAAACTTTGGCACTTTTCCTGAGTGCTGCACTTCGGAAACCAGAATAATGAAAGAGCACGTAGAAGCCTAAGCTGTTTGTAAAAGCAGTTTGACTTTTAGTGATTTCATTTTAATTATTCTGAGAAACAGATTTTTCTAAGCTCCACAAAAAGTTTATTTTTACATTATTTAAAACAAGTGAGTTTTCTAACCACCCTCTGAGGGCCTCAAAAAGTTCCTGTGTTATAATTGCCACTGGGTGTCTTAATGACACAGACATCTGAGGTTTTCCAGAACTTCTAAGTGGACACTGCCTGTAATTTAGTAGCCATGAGTATTGCTTGACATCATTATTGCAGAAGAAGTTGTAAGAAAGCAATGTAATTCTAAGGTGAGGGGTTTTTTTAAGTGCTCATTGCTAGCCTGACTCTGCCACCTCTACTTATTTTTGTTGCCAGCATCAATGGGAAAGTAATTACAGCTTTTTAGGACAATGAGACACTTTTGAAAATCCTGTCCCTAATTTACTGCTCCTGCAGTGCTTCCACTTCATTTTTGCTCCTTCTTCTCTACTTCTAATGTTTCCACATCCTTTCCCTCCCTCTCTACTTCGGTATCATCCTTGCCTTTGATCTTAATGTCTCCTCTTTTTTCTTACTGTCTCTTGGGGTATTCTCCCAGGGTTGTTTTCCTGTTGCACTCATTATTGTCCATGGACAATAAGGTGATTCACTGTGACCCATCCTCACGTTGTGAGAAGCCACAAAAATCAATACTTCCTCTCCTCAGTTGCAGCCTCCTCCTTTTCACATCCTCACTTAACCTTACACTTCTGATCTTATTTAATTGTTCATCTGATCATTAACAAAGTCATAAAAAGCAATGCATAACAAAGAAGATTTATTTCTAAAGTCATTCTAAAAGTACAGTTGCTTTCTCAACCACCACTTATCCCAGGGAACTTCATTGAATGAGTAGACTTGCTCATGTCTACAGTTGCAGCAATTCAGTATTCAGTGAGAAGTTCAGTGTTTTCTGACCTATAGAAAAGCTCATGAAAGATAACACAGACAGTGTTTAGGACTCCCCAAGTCCATGTTTAAGGTCTTGGTGAGAATAACCCAGCTTATCTGCTGGTATGGCAAATGCTGAATGGTATGAGTCACTTAGACCCTTGACACTCTGCAAAAATGCACATTAGAGGGAAACCTTTATTCAGCCTCTTGGATTTCTGCAGCTTTCCTTTCTTCCATCCTGAATAGGAACACAGCCAGGGCTGACTAGTGTTTCCATGCAGTCTCCTTAAGTCATGGTCTAGACTCAGCAGTTTTGGAATGGACTGTAAATTATCCTTTACTTCCCTGCCCAAAGCAGATACCACAGCAAGGAACTTGGATGTTGGGACTTTTATTTCCTAATGAGATTTTAATTTTTAGATTTTAATCCCAGAAGGATTAAAATTCTTCCAAAGTGGATGTCTTGCATAGCCATAGCTCTGTGCATCCTCAAACATTTTTTTAGAGCATATGAGTTCAATGGAAATCTAATAACTGATTACAAGCTATGGAAGCTCCCTTTCGTTTGGACACCTTTCACAGCCAGTCTAAACCACTTTCTTCAAATAGCAAATGCATTTTCTTCCCTCATTCCATTCTAAGTGTTGTATGTTTTTCAGTCTTTTCTTGGAGAGAAGTGTCACTTGAAGGAAGATAAACACTTGGCAGCTTTCTCTCAGACCATGATAGACAACACTTCTGTGCTCTCATGCAACTTGTTTACTTATGACCTGCTATGCTCCGCATATTCAGAGCTCTGTCTGCTGTAAAAGCAGAAAAATAACTTCTCTGTTGTACTGAAATTTTTTAATTTTTTTTTTTTTTTTACTACTGTTTGCTTGGAGAGGAGAAAATGCTAGTGCTGCCTGGAAATCAGAAAGGCGTAGAACAAAAAACCTCATATGACTACATATGCCAGATGCAGTCTACAACTAGCTCCATTATTATTAGCTGTCCTCTCAGTAACCTCTCCCTCTTGCACATAGAGTGCTTGCAAGCACCTGCTTTCTGAGAACAGCAGGTAATTTATCCTCTGTGGTAGGAATAACCAGCTCCTCAGCCACTAAGTGGGGACTTATAGTCCCAAGAGTCAATCTCATCTGGAGCACAGTTCTTAAAATAAGGTGATAAGTTTCATGTATGGTGTATTAGAAGGAAAAAAAAAAGTACCTTTTTCCCCACATCCAACATTTTCCAACTGATCATAGGAGCAAATGCAGGGAATAGGGCTCTATGAGATTATGGAATGCTACCGAACTGTTCTAGTGAAGTGTTTTCCAGATGTGCTGAACAAGACTTTCATTGCCACGAGCTGATTATACAGAGTTCAACAGGTTGTTAAGGTTCACATACTACAAATGCAAAAGTTAATGGCAGTTTTGCCGTCGATGTACAGGGAAACAGAGCAGGTCCCATATTTGCAAACCACGTTCTGCTTTCAGTCTGCCCAGCAACATTACCGGGGTTTGGAAATGGTATGTCACCTGAATAACAGCCTGTCTGGGTCCAGCCTGCAGGAGTGGAAAAGCCCCGATGCTGGTGTGATGTCACGCATGCAAACACTAGTGAGGCACAGAGCCCCAGGCCCAGTAGCGTGGGTCTCACTGATGTGGCATAGCTCCTCAAAACAGCAGCCAGCTAAAAGGAAATAAGCAGCACCAAGTGCCTGGCTGGACTGCAATGTCTGAAAATGAGGTGTGCAGAAAAGGCCCTGCAGTTTTAGTATAGGGATATGTGATTGAAACCCTCTGTGGACAAAGACAGCTGGACCATCCATGTACCTTTTCACTGTATCCTCTCCCAAATCCTTCTCTGACCTCTTGCACCCTCCAGTCCTCTTGGCCTTTCTTGCTCTTCATTCCCGTTCTCACCTGTTTTTTTAACCTTCCCAAACCCTGCTTAGAGTCAATTGTTTCCACTGTGAGGACTGCTGGAAGGGACCAGCACAGCTTTCTTGCCCTCTATTCACTGATGCTCCTTTTGCTCCCTCCCAGCTGGCAGGTTTGGCTATATGCATTGCTAAGGCTGTGGGACCACCAAATACTTCCCACAACAGTTCACAGGCAGCAGAATAGATGTCACTCAGGTGTTTCAACCATTTTAACATGCCATTTAACAGGAAATCCTGTTCTCTGCCACTGTACCCCATCACTTTCTGTGACAGCCTGATGTCACTTACATTTAATTTGTTTTTTAAATTGCATGGGCTCCCTCAACAAAAGTATTAATATGTAAGTGAAGTAGATTTCCAAAAGGCAGGGACATAAAGTCTAAAGTCAAGTAATGTTACTCTGCAGTCCATTACTGTCTAGAGTTTAGGGATTCTAGGTGGCATAGTAACTACTACTCAGTCCAGTAGGGTTATTCGGTTTGTGTCTCTCTGGGGCTGTTTTTAGAACGAGCTGAGCCAAAGCCCCGATCACAGGATCAAGGTAGTGATCTGCCATTCCTGATGTTCAAGGTCAGCATCTGAGCTGGATGACTGGCATCATTAGCTACAAAAACACCCATATATTCTAGAAGACTTCTGTAAAACAAGATAATGCTGTTCCTGGTTATCCCTGCTAGGGAGAGGATGCTGCCTCCTTGTTGTGCTTCTTTCCACCACCCTGCAGAAGTCTTTCATTCCACCAATGCCAAGAGACAGTCTCAGCTCCAAAATGCTAGCAAAGGTTAGTAAATACAAGTTCACAGCATTGTTCAAGTACATTATTTCAGCAAGGTCACCCCTTTGGAGCACCCAAACCTGTTGCCTCTCCTGAAGGGAAAACTATATGGAAATTCTGAGATAAATGTCCATGATTTTTCAACCTGTTACTCCTACCTGAGAGCAACTGAACTCCCTAATTTAGCCCTGATGGAAGAAAACTGGAGTTAGGCCTTAGGGCTTAATTCGGCACTGGAGCAGGTCTACCAAAAAACTTAGTGCCCCTTACAGTGTTCCTCCAGCTGTTCACAATCAGGCTCAGACCTGGCTAGTTCTGCACAGAGGAACCCCCTACTTCTCTAGTCATCTTCCTTCCTGGATCCAGCCAGAAGATTTTTATTATGAGATGTGGAAAGGGTTGGGATGAGGGAGAGTCTCTGTTTCACATCTGTAGGAAGAAAATCCAGGGCCACTAAGACAGCTAGACCTTGTAGGAGGGAAGGATTGACATTTCCCATGTCTAGGGCAAGAATAGGTCTAAATAAGGAAAAGGCACAAACTGAGGTGGGATCGCTCAGTGAAAAGGTTTGGTGTCCATTGTCAGTCAAGTGCAGACTAATAAAAAAATCCCATCAGTTTTGTGGTCCCCAAATCAACATTTCACATCAAGCTACCTCAGCCAGCTACGTTTACCCCTATCACGCTTCCACTGCATGAGATGGCCTGCCTCAGTTTGTCCCTTGTCTCTTATGATGTCTCAAGAAATTTTAGAAAATACAGCGTCTTCTAGGTTTTTTACTGATAAAAATATTTCTCTCCTCTTGCAAATTAACTAAGCTTCCTGCTGTCTCTCCTACAACCCATGTTAAAATATGAAACAAATTACAGATGCTTCCTGGAAATTTTGGATCATAATTTGGTCTGAGCTGCACTTTTTTCTCTACTGACTACTTCAATGTAATTTCTTCTAGACCATGACTCACGGGTAGTAGTGAAACATCTTGGATAAAACACAATGAAAGTTATATTCTCATCTATTTTAATTTTGTTTTGTTTTGTTTTCTTGTTTTCATGGCTGCTGCTTTCCAAAATTATTATTCTTCTAAAATAATGGGGAGAAATGACAATTTGGGTGACCACTGAGGACTGAAAGCTTCCTACTTGGACAGAGCTCCCATTTTTCACATTCAGTGGAACTTCATTTAATCTTGAAATATAGGGTCAGGTGTGCAAAGAAATGTAAATATGGGCTTGATTCTGCACATAGGGCAAAACTCACATTGATCTGAGATGAATTTTCACCTACAGAAAAGCTGTAGGCCTTTATTCTGTGTGTAAAACACATACAACAGCCCTTTCTTCCTCCCGTTTAATTAAAACTAACACAGTAGTCTGAGTTCCTTTTATCTGCCCATTCCTTCACTGGAATTCAGATTTTTATGTATTTTTCAATGGAAATACTTTAGACCACCCTAGGTAGACCTCCAATATTTTACTGATCCTATGAGATGTGCCTATCTCAGAGACGGTTTTAGTTGTTAGAACTATAAGCAGATAATGCTGCACTGTATAGAAACAGTTGTTAAATAAAAAAAGAATGGGTGGTGCCCTGTTTGGCATCAATGCAGCAAGTGATGTATGATTTATTATTAGCAAGACAAGTACATTATACCAAGATCATCTCAGTCTATGGGCTCTGTCACGCATTTTACTTGCTGCTGCTCCCACATCCTGGAGGGGTATGCAACCTCAAGTCCTGGAGGCATTTTGCTTGCGCTATGATGAGGTGACCAAAGTGCCCCAGGAATGTGGAGCAGAGAGTTCCTTCCTGCCACAGCCCTGCTCAGAGTGTTTTTCTCTCAAAAACTGGTAACCAGCACTTCGTGTTGGTGCAACTGCATGCAATGAGAAGCATGGAAGTGGGCTTTCTGTGCTATATGATTTCCTTCTGTGCACCATATAGGAGAATTCAGTCCATCCCCACATTAGATAAAGTGGGCTTATTAAAATTCCTGTTAACATTTATGGTAAACTTCCTACTGATTTTAATGGGTTGTGGATCAAGTATGGGAGGCACAAGGATCTGGAACTAGCAGTAATGTGATCATACATTTTTAGTTTGTGTTTGTGTGCATGCCTGTAAATACAAGCCAGCAGAGAGGATTGTTAGCAGATTAGCTCGAGCTTTACTGACAGATGAAATATAGAAGTAGAATCCTGTGGTGATGAGTGTTATTGAAAACTGTAAGACAGGCAAAATGAAAGAAAACACAAATGTAGAAAAATAAAGTCTCGGTCTGTGCAATTACTGAATATGTGTTAAGAACAACCACAGAGCACTGGAGACCAGAGCTGACCCAAAGCTGAGGAGCAACAAACACAGAGGCATGGACAAACGTCATAAATCACTCTGACAGACCTATCATTAGATCTGTAGGAAAGACCACCTAGAAGGCCGGAGGGAGGGACTCACCAAGGCTGTGTCTTCTGCTGGAAAGCATTACAGTTGGAGATAGGCTGCTTGCTGTAGAACTGCAGCTATTTTGAACACTAATAACAGTGTTTCTTTCCAGTCAGTATTAAAGCAGGAATTGTTTCCCATGTGATAGTAGAACTATTTAATTTACTCGACTGACCTGTCATAACCCAAGAGCAAAGAGTTGTGAGGTCATTTCATTATCACTTCAGATTTAAACTATCTTGATGAGCCTGTAAAAAATTATTAGATGTGTTTTCTCACAGCTTGAAAACATTGTGTCTATTTTCTTTTCAAGGAGTTGTTATGACCTCCAGTACAGATAAGAGTTTTCCCTGATGGGGATAAAACAACTTTGTTAAATCATGTATCTCAGCAGCATTTAAACAGGGCATTTTGGCAGAGGGAGAGAGAGATTCTGCTTTTTCTCCCAGTGGCAAAGAGTGTATCTGACAAAAAATTAATCCTCTTTTCCTTTCTTTTTTTCAAAAAGATGTCTATTGTCAGCTCAGTTTTCTTGTTTATTTATTCCACTGGGAGGAGGAATCATTTATTAAAAAGTTCACTTGGGAAAATTGAAACTATTGTAATTTGTTTACAAATGGCCTGTTGACAACCAGCCATGCTTAAATTTCACGAATCATCCTAATATGCCATAGATGACATACTAGAGTGTGTGAGGAGACTATCAAACACAGGCTACTGCTGGTCTTCCTTCTTGAGGTGGTTGATAAACCTTATGTTGGTTTCTCATGATTCTTGAAGTTGGACTAAGCCTGCTTATCTTGCCTCTCTCTAAAGAAGAGAACAAACTGCAAGATGCAGCCAAGGGAGCATCAAACTGAATGTTAATCTGATATTTATAAAGTTTAATGAGATTCTTTGTGCATGGGTCATTCTTGATGCCTGGCAATAAAGTACTCCAGGCTGGGCTCTATACAGTTAAGCTGAGTGACACTCAACATGGGTGCATAGCAAAGGATGAGGCAGGGCTGAATATTTCCAGCACCCTCATGTGTGCATTACTCAGCAACAGCTTGTCCTACAGTCTCATTCTAATTATGACCTGAAACAAAGGTAAAGTGGTGTATGCTGGCTTTCTGAAGTATCAGACTATCAGTTTCATGGCCAATTTTTCACTGTACTAACTTCTCCATTTCCAGATTCAAAAAGGAAATGCATGTGACATATGCATCCAGCAGTTTTGTCTAGCAGTACTAAGTATAACAAGATTTTAAGGACAGTGTTTTATAACATGGAGATACTACTTTGATATTTCTTTCACCACAAGTATTGAGGGCTCCATTCAATACTGAACATAAGCTTCCCAGCTGGTGTTGAGCCCGATGCTGCTGCAGTTCAAATGCTAATTTAAAGCTAGCTTAGGTGTTGCTGTGCTACACCAGACATCCACAGAGAGGTTAAGTGATTGGCAGTGTTTCATGCAGAAATAGAACTGCATCGTGCAGTCTATAACAATCCATTTAACATTGGTATTGCTTTTGCCACTGGCTTCTGCTAAAACTGGGACACTGGATTAGATGAAAAATCTTGTCAATAGGCTAAGAAAGAAACAATAGACATTCTGAAGAGTTGACCAAAACAATTTCCAGTTTAAAAAGACAAATCAATATGTGAGGTATCTTCTGGTTTTGTCCCTCGGTGCTTAGTATAATGTTAGTATAATGTTGGAGAAAAATGGGCAAAATGCACTAGCTGAGAGGCTGTAATACCACAAAAGAGTGAAAAGGAAAGGCGGTTTAGGCCTGGAGATCAGTGGACCGGGATGGCTTTTCTTCATTTCTGCCACTAGTCTAGTGTGCGACCCTAAACAAGTCACTTCTCTGAGCTACCTGCTTGGAAAAAAAAATGGATAAAAGCCTCATTTCAGACATATAGAAATGCATTTAAAGGAGCTCTATAGACAGCAACAATCATTTCTTTAAAGTGCTCTAAAACTGCTATCCGGTTTGCTGCCGTACAAGCTTAATTGTGTCTGTCTCGAGCACTGAAAAGCACCATTTCTACTTGATCAAAGATGATAATATTTTCTCATTATGACAGTCCTTGAATTTAATCAGGAGTTATTTTGTCCATTTTGTATTAGTATTCCTTTAAAGTAAGTGGTAGGTTTTATTTGTTCCATGGTTTGTATCCATCCCTCTTTATCAAAGCAACAATCTCAGCTGGGGAAGGATTGCTCTGACTTGGGCAACCTATAGTACTTTTCCATAGCACGTGATTCCTTGAATCAGATTAAACCCTCCTGTTGTTCCATGAAAGTTGTACCTAAAGTCACAGTCTGCACATGACAAATCCCTTGTCATATGGACAATGGTTCAGTTTGTCCTCTGAGTGTCACAGATGCTGGGAAAATAGAATTTACCTGTTTGGTGTGTTTGAGGGCAATAGGATCTCCATGTCTGCCCCACACCATCTGCAGTGATCCTTAGGGTTGAAAACACCTGACCTGTGCAGCAATAGTGCCTCTCTATTGACATCAGGCCTGTATCTGCCCAGAAAGGAGCTCCTTGGACACCAAGTTAAATCACTTCTCATTGTAGAAGCTACCTATCTTAATCCCTTAGTAAATTCATCAGTCCAAAAAGGTCTTTGGTAGTTGCAAAATGGTAGTGTGGTGCCCGGGCTGTAACTTTGGAGCAAAGGAGGGGAGAGTGGTATTAAGAACTGAGGGCCCATCAGTTTTAATAGTAAGGAAGCTGTTAAAACACCAGTTTTTTAAAACTTTTACTTCAGAGAGCAGTTGTTGGAGGGGTTTTGTACCCCAGAGAATATCTGTTGCCAGCCACCACTTCCTACATGTATAAAGTTAAGCTGAAGTAGTCCACAGTTGTGAAACTGTGTGTTAGTGTCATCAGGTAAAAGAAAAAAAAAAAAAAAAAAATGTAATTGTGTATNAAGAAAAAAAAAAAAAAAGAAAAGGAAAACAGAGAACTGGCCCAGAGACTCTGTTTCTGGCTGCAGAGGCCATGTAAGCTGCCAGCCAAGCAGAGCAGCTTCAGCAAACTGAGTTCAGCATGTGCTCCTCACCACGTCACCTGCACTCAGCCCATAATGTTCCTCTTCTGCTGGACCACCTCTAACATTCTAGAGCTCAAAACAGCACCAAACAGCAAGTGTTCTTTCCTCCAATCAGTCTGTTGCAAGAAGTGTTGTTCTTTTAACCAGATCCAAATACTTCTCAAAATAATTGCAACTTGGCATTGAAACTGGGAGGAGAATGACAAAGCTAAGACCTGCCATCTAGAAACAAATACTAGACAGTGAAAAATATCTCTAGCAAGTACCTAGCAAAGCTCCTCTTTCCGCATAAACATAAAGCATTTTATTGTATTTGTAGACTAGACTTCAATATCATAGGGAGGAAAAAAAATCTTTTTTTTCTCTTTCACTCTCAGAGGGTCAGTTTTACGGCATGTGTGCCACCTTTGCTTCCTGCATGCTTGACACACCACATTAACACTACAGCTTGATTTTCAACTCTGGGAAGCCAAAGGGACACACAGTGATGTGGCATTTGGGCATAGTGGGCTCTCCTGCTTAAACTATTTGTGGCTCCAGCATTCTTGAACCACATGGGCTTTCCCAAGCTCCTGTTAGGAACCTTTACACCATCCCTTCCTGGATCTGCACTTACCTCTTCTGTTCCCTTGCTTCACCAATACCCCTCTGTCATTTATATATGTTGTAGGGCTTGCAGCTGGAAGTGTTTATTGCTGATGTTTATCTTTGTGTACTGATCGTTGTTCTCTCCTCATGTAATTTTATTGGTTTTCTATCCTTAGCGTCTGTTATTTGTTGGCAAAGGAGTGCTACTGTAAGAGCAACAAAAAGTACTCTAGCACAGAGAAGAGCGCAGTGAAAAGAGGGATTGGATGGAGCTTCTTGTTTACACTCAGTGGACAATGGCTCGCAGTAATTTGAAGTGTGGCATTTTCCCTGTTGCTCTTTTTCAAAAGCACATCTCAGCAAGGAGCTGGGCATGGATGCGGCAGCTGCTCTGGACTGTGGGACAGGCAGGGCCCCTTGCGACAGCAGCAGCTCTTGGTGGGAGCGGGGAGGCCGGCAGCGACAACACCCCCTGGTACTCCTAGTCCATGCTATTTAGTTAATGCTTTAACATGTGGGTTTGCTCGCTACTTACTTGCACGTGTAAGAATGGCTCATATTCAGAAATCAACTTCTGACAATTTTTTCATGAGGTCTGACGTCCAGAAAGTCATCAATGCCAAAAAGGACAGAAACTGAGGGCAAAGGACAGCTCCTGACAGAATGGGGAAATGCACTGCCACACAGTTGACGCTGGTGTTTCTGATAAGGAACGACAGACACAAAGCCTCATTGTGGATTTTCATTTGAACAGCTTTTTAACAGCCATAGGGTGCAATGTTTGAATCCAAACCTGATCTTCCTTGAAGTTTAGAGGCAGTTGGTTTAAGACTATCTTTGATGTCTAAAGTCTCATTGATGTTTTGTTCAAAAATTTTGATTTAATATCATCACCGCTGATGACTCCAGCCATAACCTGTAAATCTTGTCAGCCTATATATGCTTAACTGCAAACGGATACACTGACCCACAGTTTGCAGCAAGAGCATCAGAATACATTGCAGGTTTTGACACGTTGGTGGATCAGAGAGTTTATTGCAGAAGTGGTGGAAGACAGAAAAAGAAAGTTAGAAAAGGGTACTGGAAATTATTATGCAGTGACAGACAGTGTTAAACTACTCAGTTTCCTGTTCACACCATGAGCTTTAGCCTGCTGCCGATGTAAACATTTAGGCATATCCTTAGATGATGGACACAAAGGGATGGAAATCAGATGGTTTATACAAACGAAGATGATACAATTCCAGTAAAATTCCTGATCTGTTCATTGGAAAGCAAATTTCAGAATAAGAGGTAACACCACAGCAGAGTGTACTGAACCTTAAAGTTGTCAATAGCAGCTTAGTTGTCTAGGAAAGTCCTGCCCTGGCTCATCCCACAATGTCCTGCTCTGGTTAGGCTTTTTGTTTTCTAACATTTTTACTCATCGGATTTACTCTGAATCCCTGAGCCAGCCAGATGCTTTTGTAAAGAATGAACCAGAAGGCCTGAAAAAGTCTATTCCCCCTTAACAATGCATTTAAGTACAGGATTGATACTGAGCATATTAGTAATTTCATAAGTAACAGTACATCAGCTTAAGAAGTCTTGGCCATGGTTCAGCAACATATCCCTATTCAGCAAAACATTTAAGCATGTACTTTAAATGCTATGGACTTCAATAAGATTTAAGCCTGCACTTAGGAACCTAAACATTTAGATAGGTTTTTTCCTTCTTTCCACAGCAGGAATGACTGACTTAGCCTTTTAGTAATTTAAGATGGAGAAGACTGTATAGTTCATCATAGTCCATCCCCATGCAGGCATGTGAGAGATTAAATGGGTAGATGACACAGAGCTAGGATCTAAGTGAACTCACCTTTATTTCACTGTGCTCCAGGGGCAGGAGTCTGAAGCATCCCTTCCCAAGTCTTCAAGTCATCTCTTCATCATCCAAACACCCCATTTATCAGAAGGCTTCATGTGTCTCCCAAGACCTTGATATAAGCAGAATTTTATTGTCAAAGCCATTTGAAGTTGAAGAGAAGCCATTTCTCACTTTTTTAATAAATAGAGATACTGTTTATATGAATAAAAGTGAAAAGTACTTTCCCTAGATACTTTTGAAGCTTCCAAAAATAGTCCTAACTCTCAGCCAAAGTTACTGTTGCTGAGCTTCCCCAGGAGAGCATCAGTACATGGTACTGCTGTGTGAAATATTCTCACTGCCAGTTAAACTGGTGAGAAATCACGTTTTGGTGGTTTTGTAATAAAACAAAATATTTTGTGGCCTGGCCCCTAATTCTTGGCTTATTTCAAAGGAAACAAAAGGCTGTTTCCATAGCTACAAAAATAGGGAAACATCTCTGTAAAAAATTAGGTTACAGTTTAAAACTGAGAAATTTCACAATTTTGCCCATAGTTAAGCAGTGATTCGATCTGCAAATAGAGAACCTTGCTCTGTTTGCAGTAAAACACTGTACTGTTTGAAAGACGCATTTTCCTCTTGATCAGATATGAGATGTGTAGGTGGGCAGTTTTCACACAAGTTACTGCAGAAGCATGCTCTGTCACAGGACCTAATCCTGCAATGTGCAGAGTGCTCTCAGCTCCCAGTGGTGTTAGGAGGAGGAGAGGTCACATAGAACCTAATTTTTTTTCATTTTTTCACTTTTTTATTATTTTGTTTTCTATCAGAAAGAGCTTGATTTTGGACTTACTTCTGCATTCATTACCTACCTGAATAATCCCATAGGGCAACCAGATAACAGAGTAAAAGTTGTGGCAATGGATCTTTTACTTTTGCAATAGCGATAACTGTGAATAGGAGAGCCATGCAAACAAACACTAAGGACCATGGGATGCAGTCAGTGATACTTGCTTATTATTTTCTGTAATGGAGAGACTATTTACAAGTGAAGCAGTCTTTAAGGCTGGGTATGTATAATATGGAAAAATATTAAGTAGATCAATATAGTAAAGTAGGAGCAGATCTGCTGGGCACCAATATCACTGCCATAAATTTGTTTTGAATGACATAAATTCTAATAGTAGGTAGTCATCAGTAAAACTACCTCTGTGTGTCCTTATTTTCAAATATCACACTTATCCACTCTCTCTAAAAAATATAGCTTTATAAAGGCATGTTCACATGTGAATACTTAACTATTTTTTAAGCAGGAAATTTAAAAATTATTAACACATTCCAGGGTTTTAAAGTGAGTCTTTAACATAGCAATGTACATTTCTATGAATGTGTAAGAAGCACAAAAATTAACATTTTATAGCACCTTCATGAAGCCTCAGAGCACTGCAAAGAACCGCAGTGGTTCCCCTTTAGAGACAATCCATGGTTATTTTTTTAACAGACGTGATGGTCGCTTAGGGTAGAATAAGGGCTGCATACTTCTTGAGCCTTCTCAAAATACAGCCTGAAATGATGGGAACCATCTCCTCCAAACCATCCAATGATCTTATGACATAATTTCACACTTCAATTCTGCTTCATTACAAATGGGATTTTGTTACAGCTGCATCATCATAACTAGGTTCCCATGCATGCTTAAGCATGCAACTGCCACTGCACTTCACTTTGTCACTGAAGAGAAGCCCCTTTTAGGGAGTAGAAATCTCCATTATTGCCATCAGTTCCTGCCTTGTACAATGGCTTGAGAATTGTTTTTAACTCTATTGCTACTTCATATTCATGATTCTCCTTCAGTAATATGCATCAATGCATTTTCTATTAGCACTGTGGATGGTAAAACCTAGTATTAAAGCTGGGGTCACTTACACAATTCATTTACTGCCAACATACAGATGCTTGAATGTTCAGCCATTTCTAGCACCCAAGAGAAAACACTGCATTATAACTGGACTTTATGTTAGCTAGTTTAGGTCCTGTTTTTCCACAGGCCAGGTTTGGAACAAGCACTTAGCACTTGTCTCTTGTGTCCCGTTGACTTGATACAGACATTTCTCATTGAAGCACAGTAATTAGATTTGCTCTTTAGTACTTTGTAAGGTAAAACAGAGGTTTCGCTTAGATGGATATGTCAAGCCTGCAAGTACAGTAAGCCTGCATCTCAGGTACTAATTGCAAGCGTATTTTAATCTATTTCAGATATTGCAAGCTTATTTGTAAAGTGTGGTGAAACCAGGTACACCTATACTAAGCTTTGGAGTCAGCTCATAAAAGAGAAAAGCCAGTTTATCCCTCAGATCATCTTTCTCCAAATTCTTAAGAAAAAAAAAACGAGCTCATGCAGCACATCTGGCAGTTTAGTGCAGTGAATTGCTGAGCCGAGGCGGCTTCAGCAAACCGTGCCCCACTGGCAGTCTTTGCTATCAGCTGAGCTCCCACCCAAATGCCTCTGCTGATGGCCATCTGGTAGCATGTTTTGAGGGGAGAGCCTGCATCCAGAGTTTTAAAGGTCAGCACCAATACCTTGAATCCTGCTGGCAGCCAAAGCAGCTCAGAGAGCGCTGGTGTTACGTGCTGCCAATTTAAGCTCTGATTAATATGTGACTGCTGCATTCCTGACTTGCTTCAGACTCTGAATGATCTCAAGTGATAGCCTAAAGCCAAGCATATTACAGGAGGCTAATCTTGAAGTGACAAGACTGTGAAGAAGCACAGCAAGTTCCATTTAGAAGGATTTTTTTTTTATTCCAGGTGGATCACAAATTGTGGGATGGAAATTAAAATGTGTATGCACCTTTTGAACTGCAGCACATGTGAGTGATGGCTGTTAAGTGCATTGAAGTGATTTGATGTTAGACATTCTGGGGATGAAACGAGTAGCATTTCATTTTTCTGCAACTGCTATGAGTTTGCTCAGACTGCCTGTACATACCTACAGTTTCTTCCCCTTCCTTTTCGACCAACTGTCGAAGGGATTCCGATTCCCACCCTGGACAGCTAGTGAATATTCTATTTCATCTTGCTTCTGTCTGCAAGATGGATGCACAGAGGTTTTGTTTGGGTCTTGATAGCAGATTGCTGCTGTTGTTCCAGCCAGTTAGAATAGACACTTGGAAAATAATGTATTAAGTCCACTCTAATAGACTTGTATGTTGCCCACAGCAGTAGATGAGTTGTGTATAGAAATATGCATCTTATGTTACATGCAGCTTTTTTGGAATATAATGTCCCGCTAATGTTGGCTCAACTCCCATATTCATCAAAGGCCTCTGACTTTTACAAGATAAATGGGGATTTAAATTCTAGGAAGCAATTTGCTGTGTTGCATGAAAATTAATGAAAATCTTGCTGTTTCAACAGTGTTAGACAGAATGGTGGAAAAATATTTAGCTCTGGGACTAATTAATAAACCAAGGGATTTTAATGCATTGGGTAGAACTGAGCCAGAGATTAATTTGGCCCACATTACACATACTTTGTGTAATGAAGGACATTAAGCTCCCTTATAATACAGTGTTGCAGGATGCCTACACATTCAATAAAGGGCTGCACCAGCTTCCAGAGCCGTTCCAGTTTCCAGTTGCTCAAGACTGAGTTTTTTGCAAAGATCATGGCAGACGTATGGTGTGCCACTTTTGCTTTGTATTGAATTTTCCTCCATAACATTTTATGGCCAGAATCTTCTACCCTTTCTAATGATGAGCGGTATCTTGCCGTACTGTTTTCAACAGAGCATTACACACAGGTTTCACTTCAAGACTGTATAGGTGACAGAAACAAGTTGTTAAACAAGAACTCCAGTTAATCATAACTTAAATGTTTGTAGAAAAATCTGCAAAATGCCAAATTGTTGCCAGGGCTCTTTGCCTTGTTCAAAGTAAGTGGGTAGGAAAGAAACATGCTTGTTTGCTCTAAAGACCTGCCCCCCAGTGGCAACACACCCTAGCCAGGCTGGAGAAGGAGAGGAGGAACAGAGGCAGAAGCAGCAAAAGTCAGTGTTCATGACAGTAAAAGATGATGTCAAAATTAAGTACAGCAATATAGCTGTTTTGTGGCATTAGATAAGATCCTTTGGATATGTCTGTACTCACAAACTATGGGCCAAGGCGCAATGTGAAATTTCCTGTGGCGCATTTTGACCTGGGCCAACTAATACTCTCCTAGACAATTTGTAAGCATGTTTTTGGGTATAAACACAGACTAGGAATCATTCCTGGTAAGTAATTTGAAAGCAGACACCCTGTTTTGGCTGAAGTCTTTCACCATCTGTATGGACACAAAATACATTGTGCCAGTCATTTTGGTGTCAGGAAACATGCAATGGCACATTTTATTATCATTTTCTATTACTATAGAATTATTGTATACTAGTTATTCTATGTCTATACTAATAGGATAGTTAGTATAGACATAGCCTTCGAGACCAGTCTGCCTCACTTTATTCATTCTGTAATATAAGGATTATAATGTTTGCCTACCCACCTCCCTAACAAGGATGCTGTAAGTATTTATACTCTATGAAGCACTGAGGCTTTGGGGACAGGAGGATGGGACATGCATTAAATAGAACTTATTACTTTTCATCTAACTTTGGCATTGCTTGTAAGTATGCTAACAGCAGCATTTCCTGCCTAGCACCCAGCAATTTTTGTTTTCTGATACTGGGTGAAATGGAAGAGCCCTGGTTAAACTTATTAGGCCCTCTAAATGAGAAGTAATTAATTTAAGAATTAGCTTTTTTTCTCTACTGGACAACTGCTACAAAACCGACTTTCTCCAAAGCAAGGATGTGATCTAGTGAGTTTGCCTTTATGAAGGATCTAACACACAGGCCATGGACAGAAGGACAGACACATATGTATCCCAATATACAGTAAAACCTGCTCATGTAAAGGTCACACAACAAATATTAGCTATACAAAATGACAAGTTGGCTGTCAACTGTCCCTAGGGTCAACATTCTCCAAGACCTTATGAAATCAAGTTGGCAGGGTATGAAAGGTACATTGTTGCTCTCACACGTCTCATGCAAAACTTCAGGAAATTGCATTCATGTTTCTTACACCAACACTCACAAATGAGATTCACTTTTTCAGTGCAAGGACACTCAGAAAGACATATTAAAGAACTGCTATCCTCATCCACTCTGAGATTTCACAGTATGAAGTGTTGTCTGGAACAGCGAAACCAAGAATATTGGAAAAACACCAAGAAGGAGAGAGCAATTTGTTTGCAAAAGATGAGGGAAATAGAAGAGGATCAAGGCAGCAGGTCAGTCTGTGCAGACAGGCCCAGGAGAAAAGCCCTGGTGTTGCCCTGTGTCAGAGGAGCACAGGACCTTGCCAGGAAAAAGAAGGCAGGAGGACTCTACCAGGTGTATGGTGCGTGCCCGTGCTTTGTGTGGAAGCTGGGGGAGAAAATACAAGATTTTAACGCTCTAGAAAGGGCATCTCAATTTCCTAGTACTGTTGTAGTGCTTAAATGTGCTGTGGACTTTGCATTATTTTTTTTCTTTACAACGTCTTATATTTACCATTACTAGGGTTTAAAGGAAGAGCAGGCTGAACATTTCCCCTCCCCGCCCCATATATCACAGATAAGGAGAGGAAGATTCCCCTGTGCAAAAGAGATTATGTAGAGTAGAAGAGACAGGCAGTTTGTTGTGTGTCCCTTTGTTCATCAGTTCAGGGAATTAATGTTTTCATTAATTCAGTAATCATAATTTAACAAATCCCCTAACACTGATGCTGCCTTGCTTATGTTTTTATTTTGTTCTTTTAATCTAATCTCTACAGGTAACTTTGATGGTCCAGCAGATGAGCCGTGTATATTTCATCACTGGAAAGCACTGTCTGGAAATTATTAATGGTATGATCTTGCTCTGCCTTGGTGGTTTTTTTCTTTTGCACTGAAGCAGACAGAGTCCTCATACTGCCGATGATGATACTCAGATAAGGAGCAGTAAAAAGACCAGTGAAGCAGGGAGGAGAGATTAACTTAAACTGCACCAGCTTAGTTGGTGATGTGCATACACTTATACAGCATGAAAAAGGGGTCTTTGCTGTGTGAAGCTAGGTTAATATATGATTAGCATATACCAAATTGAAATTGCTGTCCCACTCCAAGGAGAAGTTTAGGTCTGGAACAGTGCTTTAATGCTGAGACAGGGACAGCAGGCAGAGGTAGCTGTGGAGTGAAAGCTGTTCCTCTGCTGATGCTTGAAGATCTCTATGCACTAGAGATGAAGTCCTAGCAGTCTAAATGAATACTCAAGTTCAATTTCAGTGATGGGGTCCAACACAGAGCATAGGTGAAATCTGTGGCTTAGAGGCCACACGAAATGATATTTGTTACATTTAACCTTCAAAAAATCTATTAAGTGTGAAATTTTTTCAGTCCCTAGAAATGCTTTAGGAGATTGATTTGTCATGAAGACCCTGCCTAAGGGACATGAAGTAACACACACCTCCTGTTGCTGCCGTATGTTGATTGCTTATCTCAATCTATTGAGTTGCCTGTGTTCTAACAAAGCGCTCTCCTTTACCAGAGCACGTAAGATGGGACAGCCAGGCTCAGAAATTATGTGTTTTATGGTGGTGGTTTTCTTGGTTTGGGTTTTTTAGGGATGCTAATTTAGAAGAAAAAAAAAAAATCTTACTGGTTCAAACACTGGGTTACCAGTCTCAGGCAGGCACCTGGGGAACAAGCTAAAGAAACTGGTTTATAATTGTCATTTGGTGATGGCAAAGCTATGAAACAAAGTGACAGTGCTGGGTGTTCAGCCAACTGCTAACTACAGCCACGCTGGAAAGAGGCTGAACCACAGGAGCCAGACTTAATTTGCACACCGAAGGAGGCCACTGAGAATGGACTGAGGGAAACTCGAGAAAACAAAACGCTATGATTTCATTTCACAGCCTCATTGTAAAAGAAGCTTAAGAAGTCACTGCTGAAAAGTCAGCTTTGCCTGGTGAATTTTTTCTTGTTGAACCGAGGGCGATGTAGGACAGGGCCTGAGTGACAGGAAGAGGAAGGTTTGAAAGGTGAGTCACTACCTTGTTTGCAAGCAGAGGAGAGCACTTGGTAATTATGGGGAATATGAAATTAATGCCTAGACAGCTTCGTTGCTGCCTTTTAATAATGAATAGGAGTACTTTTTTTGGTGGTATAACACTGTATATTTGAATCAGGAGTCTATGAGGAGTCTATGCTTTTCCCCTGGTGTTGGAAAGATGCTGCATAATCATCACGTAGCAATACATGTTCTGAGCTTCTGTGCTTCCTGCTCATAACAGACACAAAAAGGAACAATCAGGGCTAATTATGACTGCTAGTAAAGAAGGGATTCATGCCTTAAGGCCTGCGAGTGCTTAGCTCAAATATAATTAAAAACAAGAGTTTAAAGGAAAAAAGCAGCGTGATCCAGTAAGCAGAATAATCATAAATTTATCCTGTCCGCTTAGGTAGATTAAAACCTTTCCAGAGTATCTGAAAATGCTTAAAATAAACCCCTAGTAGCCCTACAGCACACTTAAATACCCTTGGTCTCCAGCTCCAAGCAGTTCATGGGGAAGGAGAAAGGAATCTGGGCTGCTTATACATGTATGTGGAAAAATGAGTGGAAGTCAACCGCATGGCTTCGGACTCCTGTCTTCTCCGGGTGATAGTGTGCCAGCACTGGCTTGTCTTTCAACTCAGCTGATCTTAATCACCACAGTGACAGGTAGGTCAGCAGGCAACACCACAGATTTGCCTGATATTATTTTCAGTTCAGCATACCAAAATGGTTGTGAACTGTGTTTACTGGCAACACTATTAGTGGCAACTCCTCAGCTCATCTTTCCAAGCAGTGTCCGCCATTGTTGATTCATGGCCAGTGTGCTGCGTGCTGTCATCCAGCCATGCTCTGCACCACCTGCGGTCTGCAATGGCAGCTCCCCATGCAGTGCATTACAGCAGCCTACTTTACAATAACACTAGATGTGAACTCCTGTGATGAGATACAAATCTGGAACAAAGGCCATGTCTTCCAACATTTTCAAGTTGAAAGAAGTAGTTTCTGACCATACCTGAAATTTGTTTCCATATTCAATTGGTAGATAAAGGAAACAAGACGAAGACAACTGTTCTGAACCCTGGAAACCAATTTGTATCAAACCACTTGCAACAGGAGGGATGCTATCATACAAGTGACAGCCTTTAGACGTGCTCCTCCTTAAGCCACTCCTCAGATTCATCTGGTTGAATTCAATGGCTTGACCCCCTCTGCTGGGTCTTGGGCTGGGTCTTGGGCAGATGGCAGAATGCTACAGAAAGGAATTGATCCCATCCAGCCTGGCTAATTGATGCTGTAAATTCATCAATACCTCATAGTCATCAAAAGCTACCTGATAGATATTGTATTAACTTTATTGAAAGTTGGGTCTCAAAATTATCCCAGTCATTAGCATTTCTGTGCTAGACAGTGATCTGAAAACAAAGAAGCTCACAAGACACACTGTCTTTTGTCCAGACACTTCTGGAATTATTTACCTTCTGCTTCCTGATTGCAAAAGTAATCCATAGTTACCTCCTGCAAACCTGGTCATGATTCATACAGTAAAAAGTGACAACTAGCATAGGTTAGATGATCTGACCTTCTGTCCTATCTAAAGGAAACATGGTTTGACAGAATTCATCCACCCACTGAAATACGTATTTAAATTTTCAAAATGCTCTCCGAACAATAGAGACTTTGTAGAGGTGTGCAGCTGTGATCTTTAATGTGCGTATCTGCACTGTCAGAGCATTTGCCTACCATGACTAACATCTTGAGGTCCTTTCCAATATTATGGAGGGTTTGGTGCAATACTGTGAATGCATTTCCAGGAAAAATCTCTTTTCTGGTTCTTCCAAAGGTCTTTTCAAGGGTCTGTCAGAAATTCTCAAGAAAATTAGATTGTGATATAGAGAGATCGTCAAATAGCGTTATCTATGTTGTACCTACCTGTGCTGGGCATAGACAAAAAGTCAGTCTTCAGAGCTGTGAGCTTTAGTCATTAGAACATTATTTAGATAAAACTAATGTACAAGGGGAAAACATTTGGAAGAAAGGCCTATGTTTCTTGCAGATAATCAACGCATTTGCTGGCGCTTATGTGTGTATCTTCATTTCCTGTGATTATTGTGCACATTAAACCATGCAAAACTACACACCTAAATAATAGTCTGCATGACTAATCTCCTTGTCTGATTAATACAGTTTCAGAACTAACTCTTCTGCACATAAAAATGTTTTCTTTAGAATGTACCTTCCCAAACCACTTTAGACACCTCCATAGACTAACCTGTGACACAGAAGTCATTTTGGTTACTCTTCATAAAACTTAAACGGTAGTCATGATGATAAGGGGTTTCTATGACTGATGTGCTTATTAGATCTTTCTTTTTTTTAATTAAAAAATCTTAATAGAAATGGTGTTTAAAAACCACCAGGGACTTTCCTTGTCTGAGTATTGTAGCTTCTCTTACAAAGACATTTCAGCAACCACATAGAAAACTATTTAAAGAAAAAAAGGAAACAGCACGTTTAAAGCAAGATGAAAATAAGTGTGATTGATCTGAACTTCTCTTTTCTTAATTCAAAAGCTTGTCCTTCCCATATTGTTTAGGAAAATGCATCTGTGTGCAAAAGTATATGATGCCTAATTGGTTCTGAAAGTAGAGTTCATCTGTAAATACTTCAGTGGGAGAAGACAATGACAAATCTCCCCCATTACTCATCAGGATAGAGCTCTTGCTGATTGTCAGTGAATAGTTTCCTGAGCTGTCACAATTCTGTTGGTTAAAGCCATATTTCCAGAGTACCAGGTATCTGTTTCTGTACTTAGTTTAGTACAGAATATTTACAGCTAGTGGGTAAGTTAAGTCTGAGAGTGCATTTTCTCCTGCTGGCATTTATGCTAGACCAGAAAAGGTGGAGGGAGGGAAGCAGAAAAAGGAAACCTTAACCTTTTAATATTTAAAAGCAATATTTTAAAAGCAAAATTAGGGAAACACAGTTAACAAAAATAACCAGGGGAATATAACATTTAAAATGAACTAAAGGAAGCAGATTTAGTAATATCTTTCAAAGACAGTGGAAAGTCAACAGAGTTGCAGTATGTATCTCAGTATTGCATTTTTGTGGTAATATTTTTTAATAGGTTTTCTTACGGCTCAGTCTCTCTCATTTTCCTCAAAATCCACCATATGGGGAAGAGTCAGGGTAGTATAAGGGCACTTGTAGATAAAGATTGGACCCATAAAGTACTAAGTTCAATGCAATCAAAAATTTTGATGGGATCCAAACTCCTGTCTGTCTAAAGATAGTTCTTTGTCCAAACACTTTCTCCCAAATCTTTCTTTAGTGGCATAACTTGGGGGTGATATTGGTACCAAGGGGTTGGTTTCTTTCCATCTTTACTGTTGGAAATGTTCCATTTCGTATAAATTATTCACTACTACTGGTCTAGAAATGGAAGCAGAGGGAAGAGAGCAGGGAAAGAGAAGACACCCTGACTCTCTAGCCCATTAGTTGGGAAATACTGCAGAGTTCAGAGTTCAAATACGTTCTCAGATAAGTGCTTAATTATTGATATCCCTCGCAGGAGAGGATGAGAGAGATTTATCCCATATTAGACAGTAGCTTGGTCAATCACCTAGAATATGAGAGATCAAGTTCAACTCCCTATTTGAGACCAAAGATATGATACTGTGTGGGAGGGAGGGTTCACATTCAGGTACCTAAGCTAGGAGACTAAGTTA
Source organism: Scopus umbretta (assembly GCA_013400535.1). NCBI lineage: Eukaryota > Metazoa > Chordata > Aves > Pelecaniformes > Scopidae > Scopus > Scopus umbretta. Next base: position 8,648 of record VZTL01071757.1, on the reverse strand, counting down.
GGCTCTAAGGGCTCTAAACTAGGGCTAAATTAGCAGGTACCCTTGAGAAGCTCAGCTGTTGGCCGATTGTAAGATAGGTTTTGGTGTTTTCCTGAACTCTTAATAACTAAGAAAAGGTTACTTAGACACATACTTTGGGGAGTACTGGAAACCCACTTTTTAAAACACATACCTCATGAAATATATGCAACATTAAAAAAGTTTAAATAAAAAGCTACCATCTATTCTGCAAAAAATAAAGGTTCAATGGGTCAGACAGTTTTCCTGCAACTGACATCTATTAATGCTGTTCTGGGTATTCCCCTGGCATGAGGAAGTAACTGTCATCTTGCTACTAAGGATGTATTCATCGCACTCATTGACCACAAGGAATGAGTGTAAGACACCACTTGGGTACCTACATGAGGAATCTTTGTCTGGAACAACAGCTGGATTTTTACATACACACACACACACACGTGTGTGTGTATTTTTTTTCCCAGTGATTATGGAATAAATGTTCACTAAGAATTAGAAACTTGCTGAAGTACTTCCAAGACATCATACTTAACATGTGCAATAGGTGTAGACAATAATTCAGCCTACTGCTTGCAGATTTGAACTTGTGAATATTTATCAGGAAGGTCTGTTCACTGGCTAATTGTGTTCTGCCAAATGCTGTTAAAACATTTTTTATAATGTATGTAAGATGTAAAAGTGGGGAATGTAATGAATTTCTGTTTAGATACCAGTACTGAAACAAATGACAGGTATAAAAACCTCTTACCTTTCTCCTCAATATGTTTGAAATTGAAGGTTAATGTAAAGAATCAGATTGCTATTGGAAGGAGACAAGAGACATACATGTTTCAGCTGATCTACGCTTGCACATAAGAAGAAAGATGAGCCAATGATAGGGAAGGGAATGAAGCTATTAGTGGATTGTCAAAGGAAAGGAAGTGCTGGAGAAGAGGTTTTGGAATTAGGAGACTGATAAACATAAGTTCTGGTCAGAAAATTTGGAAAAGGGATTTCCCACTGGAAAACTGATATCTTTCAGCAGAGGAGTGATAACTTCAAAACTGTAATCCAGAAATGCAACCGCAGTATCTTGTTATAGGCCAGAAGTCCCACCTGCCTAAGCAAGTCTCCCCATCAGCCCACACCTCTCCTGGCATGGTACGGCTGTCCCTGGCATAAGCACAGCTCCCCTGGCACGACAGGAGCCGAAGCCAGGATGGAAACTTGTTCATAGAAAAGAATGGGGAAACCAAGTCACTGCATTACATTTTCTAAGAGGTACCACTGTGCCACATTCAAATGAAATAATTTTGGCTTGAATATGCTGGCTGAAATGTTGCACTTCCTTACATTTTCAGGCATATCTCCTTATATTTTCAGGCATTCTCTTTTTCGGTTACAGTCAACATTTTACACGGTAAGCAGATCTTCTCAGGTCTACATGACACATGCACTAAATAAAAAACTCAATCTTCCACTGAAAACAGATTTGCAAATTTTCAAGCAACAATCAGATTTTAAAACTATATTTGTTAGTAAATTATGAAGCACTTCCATTTTTCAAATAATTTCTGAAATTTTGGTTAAGCAGTTAGCAGGCTTCCTGAGGGGTTGGATCAATGACATTTCTTGACTTTGTAAAAAAGCAGCAATCTGCACGATGGATCCTTAAGGTTAGGCAGAGAAACTGACTTTCTCTCTGATTATCTTTCTACCTGCCTGGCACTGACAGAGAGAAGACAACCCAGAATGTGGCCTCTGAAGGTCTTCAGTAAATCGTGTGCTTAACTGTTAGGCATCACTCTAGTTACTTTGGAACGATCTTGAAAAAACAATACAGAAAAAGCGAACCTACTTCTGTTCCATTGACTCAAGCATTTGTACATGTGTCACCTCAACATTTAATATTGCAAATTTGTCATTGGATCTTTTAATCTGATTCTTGTTTTTCATTGTTTGGAGCTTTGAAAGTCTCAGTGAGAAAAAGTAAGCCTTGCCATTGAATCAGTCCATGCTGCATGGTATGTTTTGCAAAGATGTGGCTAATGTGGGGGTGGCAGGAAGGGGAAGCAAAGCTGATATTTGTTTCTTTAATTTCTTACATGGTTCCATCAGAAAAGCCATCTTGCTCTGAAGTTTCCCCTGATGTTAATCTCCTAATAGCTTGGTTTCCCTCCACCCCATTGATTCATTGGTCCAATCTTTCTTCAGATTTGAACAAAGGGGGGAAAAAAAGTGTTTTCCCATCTGCAATAGAAATTCCTATGCTGGTTCTCTGCCTTTTACTATCAGAGGTCTACGGGTTAATACTTGATAAAAGGGAAGAGGTAGGTATTTGTCTCTTGCCTGGAGAGAAATTCTTTGCCTCTTTGCCAGGGAAAACATCTGATCCTGTTGCAATGATTTTTCTTTTAATTGGAATGCAAAGATCTTATCTTTTTATTACTCCTTTATTGTTGATAACCACTCCACTTGCTCACTCTCCACAAATGTCCAGTTTATATATACAACTGGGGAAGCAGTTCATTTTTCCTCCTTTTTAGCTTTAATCATTTGCCTAACAACTGAATTGTGCCAGAGTGGTTCATATATCCCTTCCCGCGCCACAGTCTCTTTCTCAGATGCCTGGTCTGTGTCTGTCTCTCTCTAATTTCCAGGCACAGATCGGCCCAGTGACTGCCTCTAGCTCTAATAACTGCCTGAGGTGTGGGAGACCACTTTATGGGAATTCAGTCACACGGGCCTATGCAAAAATAACAGTAAATGAGAAATTTGCAGTGAAAGGGAAACATTGCATGCAAGTCATACGCCCACTACTCTCTTAATTTAGTTTCTTTGTGGCTTTGCGTCGCCATACATTCTGTAATGTCATATCAGTGCGTGGGGAAGCGATGGCCTCATGGATAGAGCTAAGGCACAGAAAATCTGGGTTTTATTCTCAGCTCTGCCCGGCTCCTGCAGATGTACGGCTCAACCTGCCTGCTCGCCAGCGGCCATGGAGAGCCTTGTCGATGGCCACCCACCCTGCCAATCCACGTCATTGCTGCAGCTGAAGGATGCTCTGGGAGAGTAGCTGTGGGTACCTCCAGAGCCTCAGGGTTTGTAACCAGGACAGCCCCAGATGGCTTAATCCTGCCTCTGTCTATGTGAGATAGCCTCCCTCCTCCTCATAACCATTTTTTGTCAATTCTGATGTGTGCTTGTGTACAGGCAATACCACTTGGTCTGTTGCTCTTTGATTATTGTTGCTCTTCAGGACCCCTCTCCCACCACTCAGCTGGTATCTTAAGTCTCTGTGCCCTCTGTGTTTCCTGCCCTCCTCCCTTGTCCTTCTTCCTCCTTCCCATATTCCTCTTCCCTTTGCCCATTTTCAGTTCTGGTTTTGACCATCTCGTCCCCTCCCATCTTCAGCCCCAAACTGCTCCTGCCAAAGGAAAGTGTTTGGAGAGAGGCACTGTGAAGCACATGCACGTGGATGAACGCGCATGCAAAATGGTACCTTGCAAAGGGGGACAGCGGAGCTCCAGCTCCAGTAATTAAAGGCATTAGAGGCAACAGGTAGTGTTTGCCCATGGCTGTGACCTGCCTCCATCACCGCCACACAGTGTCTGCACCCTTCTGACCTGGGGGGCCCCGTGCTGTTGGCTCATCTGTACTCCTGATAACTACGCTGCAGCCCCCCCTTCTCGCTACTGGCCTGGTCTCTTTCCTATTGCAAACTCTCCAGAAGAAGAATAAGTACTTCTACATGGGCTTGTAGGATAACAAGCCTGGTGGGACCCCCATCCTAACAGTGATTTTCAAGGAGGCTGCCCCATTCCCCTTCTGCCCCTACTTCCCCACACAGCACCCCACACCAGCCCATGGTGGTAGGTGTTCATGTTGTGGGTTACACGCTGCAGGATGGCTCCCTGCTTCCCTGCCTGTACTGAGGCTGCAGCCAGCCCTGCCACTGGCTGCTGTGAAACTATATATCATCACCATGGGGAATCAAAATACTTCCCTTTGCCACGGGGTTTTTGTGAAGCTTAATTCCTTACAGGCTGCGTGACATGCTTGGGGTCTGTGCAGTTGTGAACTTGCAGTGACTCCGTTCTGGGATACTGCATCGTGAAACATATGAGAATATTAGCTGTAGCACTGAAGGTTTGTTTTTGAAGGCTTACTGCAGCTGCACACACACATGTACTCTTTATGACTACGTGTTACTGTTTTCTGTGTGTGAAAGAAGAAAACCCAAATTATATCGTGTCCGGAAAAGAAGGGAAAAGCTTTTGTAGAGTTTAGAGTGAACAGGTAAATGTTTTTTTCTCAGTTCTATTTAGACAATGTAGAATGTGGCCATATTTCATACTAAATAGGCATTTCTGTCCACTTTTCAGTTATCACTACACCATTAGAAAAGATGGAGGGGAAGGTATGTCCTAAAAAAAAAAATACTCTTTTTTTTAGACAAAAAGGAGATTTACCTGAAGTTACTCGGCAAAGAAAAATACCAGATTTCACAAATGTTACTGATATGGGCTGAAGTCCAAGACTGACACTCAATGTGTATCTCTCAGATATAGCTAAGACTGCTGGGTGCTACTAGCTATGGAAAATGCATTTTTCCTCCATTAAGTCTTCCAGTGTAGACTCCCGCTACATAGAGACTGGTTCCATATCAGCTCATATCAGTCATCCCAGAAACCTTCTGAAACATAAACCTGCCCTTTATTGGGAAGGGGAGAGAGCAGAAGTAAGTGCTGCTCTGCTGCATTTATGTGGAGCCTTTATTACACCTTGAGCAGCACTGCTGAACTGTATGTTTTGTTTATCTGTCAGTGGACTACTGGGACTACTAAATGCATGTACCTAAGCTTTAAAAAAGTAGCAACACTGACAGATAGCTGCCACTTGAAGAACCCTTTAGCTTTTGTTTATCAAACTATCCAACTGCCTCCAGCAGCAGTCTGAATAAATAGGTGAACGTTGCCCATGCCCCAGTTATGCCTCTCAGAGCTTTTGCTCGATGAGAACAGGAGCAGCAGAGTTCAGAGCTGACAGTGCCCAGCATTCACTTCTCTGCATTCAAACTGAGACTCTAACACCCCTCCTTGCTCAGCCACTGGGATGATGTGGAAGGGGAGAAACAACAGGGCTGCCAGTCCCAAGGATTAAAAATCATAGAGCGGGTCCCCAGCACTCAAAGCATTACCCTAAAGATGATAGATTTACAAATTAAATGTGCCTTCATGTTTTTAAGCCACAGAGTTCATATTTTCAACTCTTCTGTTGAACTGTGAAGTTTTTTAGTGACAAACAAGGTTCTCATATAATCATAGTAGCTGTGAAATCATGACAGTTGTCAATACAGCATTCAGTCTCCTGGAGCTCACCTGCATAGTCTTTTTGTAGAGATTTAGCTGTGCAGTCAGTGCAATTCACTAGCATGGACACATATATCAGTAAGCAGTTGAGCGTATGGGTGTGTTTCAGCAGCAGTTCAAAGCAGGACGCGTTCTTTAAATCCCACGTTGCCCTTGGCATTAATATAGCTCTGATGATATTTTACTGTATTGCATCCCGACAAAAATGTGATGGAGCAAGCCATGCCATCAGCATTTCACTGTGAACGCCAAACCAGAAAATAGCACCTGTGACGGCAAGCCAGTTGAATCAACCAGCAGCGGAGCCCAGGCCTGAAAGCTTCCTTCAGCTCTGCCTTCACCCTAACCAGCTTGGGCATGAGGTACAGCTGGAAGGATGATCCCAGGCTCCCTCCTCTTGCTGGTTCTGGCACCCAAGCTGCAAGCCAGACAGGGGAACTAATCAGATTAAAAACTAACTGTTTGGTTTTGTCAGGTACATTTTCAGACAAACCAAATTCCCTGATTTGCCTCACAAAAAGAAAATGGGAACATGAAGCCGGAGACAGAGGAGAAAGGCTGAACTAACCTTCTGGCAACTTCTCGCAGCTCTCCTGGCAGAACGTGCTTTGGGACCATACCGGCAGGGAGTGTGCCTTAGTACACAGGCCAAAGATGCAATTTTAGGACACTAGCTCCCTGAATTCAAAAGCCACTTAGAATACATCATCTAAATGACCCTTGCAATATAAGTTGTATACTGGAGACGGGGATGGGGGAAGGTGTAAATTAATTAAATGCATAGTCAGCATAGGAACAAAGCAGACGTGTGTTTCTAAAATGTGGCATTTATGGTAACACCTCACGTGAAGCAGCAGCAGCATTGTTTTCTTATTGGTTCTGTGTTTTCATAATCCAGCTCTATTTGAAAGGAAACTAGTATATCTTTGTTTTCAAAATGGAAAAAAGCCCTACTGGTTTTAATTTTCTGTCTAACTACAGTGTCGCACACTCAAGGCACGTACACATACAATAGAAACAAGAGGCTGAAAATTAAAATCTTGCACTGCCATCCTGTGGTGAATGTTAGGAAAACATTAGGTTGTCCAGCTCATAGATACGGGGTTATCCTCTGAAATGTGGAGGCTTTGCAGCAGAGCTAGCAACAGCTCAAGGACCGAGAGTTACGCCAGGCTTTACCCCAGGAAGCAGAGAGTAGATCCTCAAATGCCATTATTTCTCATTATTCCTCCTGCAGTATCTTCTAGAGACCTTTCGGAAGACACACAGTCCATGCCGAAGAATATAGCTTATTTTAAGAGAAAATATTCTGGGTGAGCAAATAGTGAATAGCATCTACACACAGCAGGCCAGGTGAGGTCAGCGTAGACAGGCTGGAGGGGAGTCCCTGGGAATCACTGGGAACTTGACATGTTTTCTAAAAGGCAGTCTGGGGGGGTACTTTGGGGCTTGACTTTGGCCTATGAAAAGTATAGTGAAGTTCACTTGTAAATAGGTCATAAATTCCTGCTCACTGGCTAAATGGATTTTTTTCCAGTGAATCACCACTAGGCTTAAAAAGAAAAAAAAGGGACAAGCCAAAAGGGCACAAAGTCAGCCAACAAGGGAAAGAGAGAAAAGGAGATGTCATGCAAATAGTGTGCAAAATATGCAGTTGAGAAGTAAAATGTTTACCAGAAAGTCTTGATCGTAGTTGAAGTCAGCACGGGCATGGTTCTAACTTGTGCTATCACACCTGAAGCTTATTTTTCTGCTAGACTCTGATTTTGCTACTATAAAAAAAATGTGCATTTAGTATACTGAATATTGCCCCCTGGCCACATGCCCTATTCACTTGCATTTCTAAGACAGAAGCATTTTTGTCAGACTCAGATGCATATGATTACATACATCTGTCCAAAAACCAATGATGAAGTACCCCAGTATACTGTAGCTTCTTAGTTCTTACTATGTCTCCTTCAGGGGACTATTCTTGTAAATGACTCCATATGTTAGGACTCTGCTAATTGAAAGCTGGCCTCTCCACCTGTGTGATTCATCAAAAGCTATACAAAGCTGGCACCTGGAGCCGAAAGGATGCTGTTGAGGCTCCTTCATTGGTCATTGTTAAGAGCTTCCCTCCTTTGCTTTAAAACTGCCCATCAGCAGGATCAGGGTAAGTCCAAGTTTTGCCTTCATGAGAATAGAACATAAAAATGTCTCTTCCCCCCAAATATTCCTGAAATAATGGAAAAGAAAAATCTCAGCACCATCCATACAGCAAGTTTTCAGACAAAGTAAAATGGGAAAAAGGATTTCACTCTCGGTTTGTGCAGACACCCACATTGTTTCTGCATGTCTCAATGTATGATTATGGGTTTCTTAGTAATGTGTATGGAACTCCACTTTCACCAGTTCAGACGCTCACGACTAACGCTACTGCCGTAATTTATGGTTTGTAAGATCAGCTTATGAAGCTCCCATGCTTGTCTCTTATGCTAAGGCAGCATGCAGTATGTCATCTTTGATCATTCATGTGGTTGTACCATCTTCCCCCTTCCGCTTCAGATGTACTTGTTTTCATCCCTGCTTTGAAAAAAAAAAATGGTGCTTGCCTCGCCCTGTTCTCACCTGCTAATCACTTCTGTCTCGAGGCACATCTTTCCTCAGCAAGGCACCAGACCAAATGATTTTTTTGTTGTCACTTCTATCAGCAGCTTCATTCTTGATCACTTTTGATTCTGCTTATCTTCTTGGCAGTGCTATGATTTTTCTCTGATTAAAAATCACTGCTGACAGCTTCTTCCTTTCCCCCCTACATTCCTGTTGATTTTCTGAACTTTTTCTGATCCACCGTAAGCAGGAAAGTTTTACCTTAAATCCTCTTCTGAACTTTGAATCTTACCTGTTACATTTTGCCTGTGAAGATGAAACAACACACTCTTCATTTCCCAGTTGAGTGGGTTTTCCCCCATTGCTCTAAATAGATGGGGGGTTTTCCCCTGTTTAAATAAGAGTTGTCATACCTAGTATCTGCAACATCATTTCTCCTTACAGAGCACTGCGGCACCCTGCTTGAAGGAGACTACAAAGAAACGCAATTCCTCCCAGGCTGGCGGAGTGGTCCGGCTCTGCCGCCTGGCAGGGACAGCACACAGCACTGCCTGGCCAGACTGTCGCCAAAAGGGGGCCCAACACCCCCATTTTTTTCTTTGGGCTGGAGACTCATGGCAGTGGGAAGCAGGAGGGTAAAAGGGGAAGGCAGAAAGTTTTGGTCTAATAAAAAATATTTAAAAAAAA